>PVKP010016790.1:0-47423 GCA_004027715.1 Plecturocebus donacophilus
TGAATAATATTAACTTTGAAATAACAGGTACACCATGATCCCTAGTTTTTGAAACTTTTTCCTTCCTTCCTTCCTTCCTTCCTTCCTTCCTTCCTTCCTTCCTTCTGGCTGAAATTATATTTACTTTTAGGTTATTACTGTTTTGGAATGATGAGAATTGGGGCAATTTTTAATTTTCTTCGATTTTTATTATTTATACATATTTTTACAAAAATCAGAAAATGTTAGAAAATACAGTCCAATCAAACTTAATTTTCATTATTTTAAAAATTACTTCACAGCCTTTGTATTAATCTAAAGATCTAGACATAATTTTAAATGAATCCACATTATCAATCAATCTGATTTCTAGAAACCAGCTGTCCCAGACACAGGTGATATTGCAAAATGCATATCTATTTTCTGTATTATGTATATATTTTATATATTTTAAAAATATATATGTA
This sequence comes from Plecturocebus donacophilus, assembly GCA_004027715.1. Classification (NCBI taxonomy): domain Eukaryota; kingdom Metazoa; phylum Chordata; class Mammalia; order Primates; family Pitheciidae; genus Plecturocebus; species Plecturocebus donacophilus. The sequence continues at coordinate 447 of PVKP010016790.1, forward strand.
TGTATATATATATATTTTGCAAAGGTCAGGAAGGAGGTGTTTAATTAATCAAGAGTTTCTCTCTTCAACCTAAATTAATGGAAGAGGTTAGTTATTATTTTCCACCTATTTATGGTTAAAAGTTATCACTCCCCTATGGTTAAACCCATGGTTTAGGTCCTGAAATTTAGGGTTATTATTAGTGCTTTTAGAATTAATAAACGAGAGCCAGTGAGACCATGTGACAAGGTGATTATATTAGAAGGCACAGGAAACGAAGAAGTTAATCCTCCATATAGTTCTTGAAGTGAAATGGGATGAAAATCAAAACCACAGAGAGAAAAAAGAAACTTTTAGAAAAAACATGCACTTTTAGAAAAAATAGTCTTCGAATCTTTAGATATCTTATTTATAACTTATATTTATTTATTAATATTTAGATACCTTCAGATAACTAAAGGTAACTTTAGACTTTTAATAAGAAAAATGGTTTTGATGTTTATGTATTTTAAAATAAATGTGTATCTGTATTGCATAATGGCAAAAACCACAATTACTTTTGCACCAACCCAATATAATGTCCTGAAAATAGGCAACAAGGATCAAGAAATTTTCAACTCACCAACACATAAACAGTCTATATAACTAAAAGATTATTTTACTCAAAATCTAATGCCAACCTCAGCTACCACTGCAATTTCATCCCTTGGTTCAGCTGATTATGTTTAGGTTATATTTCGCCACTGACATTCACATGTTAGAGCTCACTAAGATTCAGGCCTATTAAAAACAGATTGGACAGGATGGATTGAAGCCAGGAATTCAAGACCAGCCTGGGTAACACAGAGGGACCCTATTTCAAAAAGAAATCTTTTTTTTTTTTTCTGAGCAGTGGGTCTCAACATTAGGCTTAAAATATTCAGGAAACCATGTTGTAAAGAGGTGTGTTTCATTTAGGCTTTATTGTTCCAGGAAGTGCACAGGTAGAGCAGGTTTAAGTATACTTCTTAAGGGCCCTAGAATTTTTGAAGTGGTCAATGAGGACTGGCTTCAACTTAAAATCACCAGCCACTTTAGCTTCTAACAAAACAGTCAGCCTGTCTTTTCAAGCTTTGAAGCTATGCATTGACTTCTCTCTATCCATGAAAGTTCTACATGGCATTGTTCTCCAATAGAAGGCTGTTTCATCTACCTTGAAAATATGTTGTTTAGTGTAGCCACCTTCATCAATAATCATAGCTAGATTTTCTAGATAACTTACTGTAGCTTCTATATCAGCACTGCTCTTTACCTTGCATTTTGTTATGGAGATGACTTCTTTCCTTTAACCTCATGCCAACCTCTAGCTTCCAACGTTTTTTCTGTAGCTTCCTCACCTCTCTCAGCCTTCATACAATTGAGGAGAGTTAGGGTGTTGCTCTGGATTAGGCTGTGGCTTAAGAGAATGTTGTGGCTGGTTTGATCTATCTAGACCACTAAAACTTTCTCTATTTCAGCAATAAGGCTGTTTTTCTTTCTTATCCTTTGTGTGTTCACAAGAGAAGCACTTTTAATTTCCTTCCAGAATTTTCCTTTTTATTCTCAACCTAGCTAACTGACACAGAGGCCTAGTTTTGGCCTATCTTGCCTTTTGACATGCTTTCCTCGCTAAGTTTAATTATTTCTAGCTTTTGATCTAAAATGGGAGATGTGTGACTCTTCCTTTCACCTGAATGCTTAAGAGGCCATTGTAGGGTTATTAATTGGCCTAATTTCAATATTGTTGTATATCAGGGAATAGGGAGGCCTAAGGAGAGGGAGAAAGATGGGGGAATGGCTGGTTGGTGGAGCAGTCAGAAAATACATGTATCGATTAAGTTCTCCATTTTACATGGATGTGGTTTGTGGTTCCCCAAAACAACTACAACAGTAACATGAAAGATCCCTGATCACAGACCACCATAACAGATATATTAATAATGAAAATGTCTGAAATATTGAGAGAATTACCAAAACATGACACAGAGACATAAAGTGAGCAAATGTGGAAAAACAGTGCTGATAGACTTGTTCAATGCAGAGCTGCCAAAACCTTTCAATTTGTAAAAATGCAGTATCAGTGAAGCATAATAAATCAAAGTGTAATAATACTACAAGATATGCCTGTATTGATACACACATCATCATGGATGAATCTCAGAAATATTTATGCTTTGTGAAAAAAGCCAGATTGAAAAAAATGCCTGCATGCTGTAAATGGAAAGGAGGGTGTGGGTAGGGGAAGGAGTAAGGAACTACAAGGGGCAAGAGGAATTTCTTTTTTTTTTAAATTTTTGAGACAGGGCCTCACTCTGTGGTCCAGGCTGGAGTGCAGTGCAGTGGTGCGATCATGGCTCATTGCAGCCTCATTCTCCTCAGCTCAAGCAATCATCCCACCTCAGCCTTTAGAGTAGCTGGGACTATAGGCACATGACACCATGCCCGGATTATTATGTTTTTTTATAGAGATGAGATCACACTATGTTGCCCAGGCTGGTCTCAAACTCCAGAGCTCAAACAATCCTGTCACCTTGACTTCCCAAAGTGTTGGAATTACAGGCATGAGCCTGTAACTTCTTACACTTGGCCCAAGAAGAAATTTTTGAGGGTGATGAATCTATGAAACTATCACACAATGAAAGTAATGAATACCACTCTCTTCAATGTGGTCAGAATATCACGGATGTTTTTATGTTGTCAAAGTGTATCAAACCACACACTTTAAACATGCAGTACGTCACATGCCAATAATACCTCAATAACACGAACTAGACTGAGGCTATATGGAATGAAATGAAACTCATCTAATAAGTAAAGTTATTGAAAAGTTATGCGATTAAATTGAGAGGGAATTAGGAGAGTCCTTCTTTAGGCAGGAATGGGGTGAATTAGCGAACACAGTAGGAAGAATCGTTATTCCTTGTACTCGAGTGAGTTGAGACTCCACAATGTACCCGTTACAAAACTAGCCAGTCACTTGCAGTCACCAAATGCTGGTGCCAACCCAAGAGTTTCATTATCTTTATATGCTATCTTGATCACCAAATGTGAGTTCCACTAGTGCATTTTAAAGTTCTCTTGTCCAAAGCATCATGTGCTGGGGCTTGAGAATTAATCTCATTTCTTTTCTCTCAGAATTCTGAGCCGATTGAGAAATAGGCACAAACGTTGGGTTGAATATTAGCTTTGACTTATTGTAACTGATTGGCAGATTTATATTCCAACACCTTCTCTTATGATATAAATGTATCCTACCACCACTTGGATAACTGCAGGTCTTCCCTCAGCTCTCCAAGGCAGGGACAGTTGTAGCAAACTCACATTTTAAAAGTAGGTTCAGGGGGAGAGTGACAGATTCTGTCTATTTAAGTAGCAAAAATGTCACTGAGAGAGCTACTTGAAAAAATGTTCAGAATTATAGAAGGAGTTTATTGTCATTATATAAAGGAAGCTAATTATCAACTACAAATACTTAGAAAGCACCATTATAGGGAGCATACTCTAGGGAAAAGAGTTTTACATTGATTGCTCTTTCTTCACACAGACTGAAAAGTCACAGAGTGAGTGACCACCATTTAATATAAATTACATTTTTCATTATTTCCTTCAACGCTGAACCAAGATTAGGAGGCATAGTTATGAATCACCAGCTGTTTTCTGTAAATAAATTGGTGAATTAGCATTCAGGTGCAAATTCTTTATTTTTTCTGCACTGGTATCAACACTAATATCAGTACAGTTTTTTTCATTTGATCCCTAGTTCATAAAATAGTTTTTAACAAACTGAAATACATCTTCTTCTGAATTTTCAGGACAAATAAAGATGATAAATCTAATTAAACACATATGATGTATTTCGTTTGTTGTTGTTGTTTTTAAGACAGAGTCTAACTCTGTTACTGGGGCTGGAGTGCAATGGCGCAATCGCGGCCCACTGCACCTCCCAGGTTCAAGTGATTCTCATGCCTCAGCCTTCTGAGTAGCTGGGACTACAGGTGTGCATCACCGTGCCTGGCTAATTTTTGTATTTTTAGGAGAGACGGGGTTTCACCATGTTGGCCAAGCTGGTCTCGAACTTCTGACCTCAAGTGATCTGCCTGCCTTGGCCTCCCAAAGTGCTGGGATTACAGGCATGAGCCACCATGCCCAGTATACACATATTATATATTTCATTTTAAAAGTGAGTTGCATGTTTCTGTTTCATAATACAGTGGGATACTTTTGCTTGTCTGCTTATTTTTCCTTAATAATACTATTCTGATGACAATCACAATGCATCTAAAAAAGCAGGAAAAATAACAGAAAAAAAATCAGGCTGGGCGTGGTGGCTCATGCCTCTAATCCCAGCACTTTGGGAGGCTGAGGTGGGCAGATCACTTGAGAGCAAGAGTTCAGGACCAGCCTGGCCAACATGGCAAAATGCTGTCTCTGCTAAAAATACAAAAATTAGCTGGGCATGGTGGTGCATGCCTGCAATCCCAGCTATTCGGGAGGCTGAGGCATGAGAATCACTTGAACCCGGGAGGCAGAGGTTGCAGTGAGCAAAGATCGCCCCACTGCACTGTAGCCTGGGCAACAGGGCAAGACTCTGTCTCAAAAACAAAAACAATAAAAAACAAAGAACAGACAAAAAAATTGAAAATATTAAACAAGATTGAAAGTTGTTTAAATGATTCAAATAAAAGGCAGAGATTATAAATTAGATGAAAATTAAGTCCCAACTATGTGCTGTCTACATAAAAAAAACTTTAAATGTGAAAATTCACATATGCTAAAAGTAAAAAGATGAAAAATAATATAGTACACAAACACAAATGATCAAAAAATCTAGAATGGCTATATTAATATCAGACAGAATAGCGAGAACAAAAAATTTAGCAGCCATAAAAAGACACATTCCATAATGAAAAAGATGACAGTTTATAAAGAGAGCATAAAACCCCTACATGTCCATGAGCACAATAAAAAGAATGCCAAAATGCACAAAGCATAAAACCAAGGAACTGAAAAGTAAAGTAGGTAAGTCCACAGTTATAGCTGAATATTTTAGCCCTTGTTATCTTAAAGAGCAAATAGACAATAAAATCAATAAAGACATAGAAAATTTGAACAAACCTATAACTTGACCTTAACAAGTTTTATGGAATACTATATGCACAAATAGCAAAGTTCACATTCTTTTCCAAAGTACATAGATACTTTCAAAGATGTTTCATACTGAAACCAAACACATTACATTCTCTGTTAGCAATAGAATTAAATTAGCAGTAAAGATAAAAATATCTAGAAAATCTTCAAGTGTGGAAATTAAAGAGCACAATCATAAATAACTATAGGTTGAAGAAAAATATCACACAGGAAATTAGAAAGTATTTTTGAATTGTATGAAAATGAAAATACTGTTAAAAATAATGTGACATAGTTTAAAAAATGCTCAGAAATTCATAGAATTCTTATATCAGAAAAGAAGAAAGATATCATACCAAAAGTCTATGCTTCTACCACAATAAACTAGAAAATGAAGAAATAAAATTCAGATAATAAAAAAAGAGAATAACAAGGATAATAGAAGAAACCAATAAAATGAAATTCAGAAAAGAGCAAAAAACAAGAAATAAAACCTGAACTGGCTCTTTGAAAACATAAAAAAATAATAAATCATTAGTTACAATTATTACAATAGAGAAGAGGGAGAGAGAAAGCAATGGGAAGATAGAGAGAAACTGAATACATGAATTGCAAATATTAGAAATGAGCAAGAGATCAATTCCTACAAATTACAAAATGTTAAAATGATGCTAAGAGACTATTATGAACAACCATGTGCCAATAAATTTGTCAATTTAGCTGTAATAGCATATTTCATATGAAGGCAAAAAGTACTGCACATAAGCAAGATGGCAGTCTAGGAGGTCCCAGCCCTTCTACCCCCAACACGCAAAATAACTTTATGACCGTCTCCAGATGAAAATAAGTCTGTGAGAGCTCTGGAGTCCAGTTAAGAAGGTGCAGCAACCAGTGAAGCAGAAAAATTGAGGATAATTGCAAAGAAAGGGGTAGAAAGAACAGTATAATTTTACTTACATTACTCCATTCTTCAGACTAGCAAAGCTCAGCACTGAGAGGAACTCATTGGCTCCAACTTCCCCAGAGAAAGAAAAGCAGAGCAAGAAAATAACTGAGGACCTCATCTGGCTTTGCCATTGCCATGGTCCTGGATCCCTGCAGCCTTCACTGCTGAGGATACTCACAGTCTTTGCTGATGTGAGCTTCAGCTGCTGGAGCCACTCAAACCCATGTTGTTGCACTTCCCTGATGCTGGGCCTCTTGCCCTCTCCTAATTTTGACAGCTGGCACCACTGTACAACCTGAGAACTATTGACCTTGTGCACCTACTTAACCAGCATTGCCATGCCCCTCTGAACCTGCCATACAAAACTTATAGAGCCTGTGCCCTCAAGTCTATCACAGGCTAAGGTCTTTCTCTACTGAAGCTGTCTGTAAAGTACGAAAGAGATACTTGCTTCTCCAAATATGCAGACACCAACACAAGGCTATAAATAACACTAAAAATAAGGGAATCATGAAACTGCTGAAGGAATTATTTTCAGTAACCAATCTCAAAGAAATAGAGATCTATGAATTGCCAGACAAATAATTCAAAATAATTGTTTTAACGTTCACCAAGCTGCAATGGAACACAAATAGATAAATCAGCCATTTTAGGGAATCAATACATGGGCAAAATGAGAACTTCAACAAGAGATAAAAGTCATAAAAAAGTACCAAACAAAATTTCTGGAATTAAAAAATACAATGACTGAAATGAAAAATGTGATAGAGTTTCTAAAGCAATCAAGCAGAAGAAAGAAGTAGTAAACTCAGAGGCAGATCATTTGAAATTATTCAGAGAAGAAACAAAAAAGAAAAAAGAAAAAAAAATGAAGAAAACCTATGAGAGTTACGTGACATGATAAATAAAACTAACATATGCATAATGGAGTTCCCAAAGGAGAAGAGAGAGAAAAGAGCAGAAAGCTTATTGAAAGAGACAATGACTGAGAATTTCTCAAATCTGGAGAAAGAAATAGACACTCAGATTCAAGAAGCCCAAAGGATCCCACACAAGTTGAATATAAAGAGGTTTACACCAATACATATAATAAATTGGCAAAAGTCAAAGACAAAGAGAATTTTGAAAGCAACAAGAGAAAAGCAACTCCTCATATATAAAGGAACCTCCACAAGATTATCATTGGATTTCTCCAGAGAAAGAGGGAGCCAGTCCAAGAGAGAGTGGGATGATATATTCAAAGTACTGAATGAAGAAAAAAAAACCTGCCAACCAAAAGTAATATACCTGGAAAAGCTATCCTTTTAAAATGAAAGAGAGACTAAATGTTTCCCAGACAACAAAAACTGATGAAATTCATCACTTGTAAAACTTCCTTACAAGCAAAACTTCAGAGAGTTCTTAAAATTAAAATAAAAACATGCTAACTATCATATACGTAAGCATATGAAACCATACATCTCACAGGTAAAGGTAGATATACAGACAAATACATAGTAACATAACACTGTAATAATGGTGCATAAACTAACGTTAACTCTAATATAAAAGTTAAAAGACAAAAATATTAAGAATGCCTATAACCATAAAATTTGTTCATGGATATGCAATATAAAAGGAAGTGAACTCTAACTGCAATAACACAGACTGGGTGGGGTGAAGTTGAAATGTAGAGGCTGTTAACATGATTTCTGTAGATGGTTATAACATAATTACAAGATATTTATGCAAACATGATATCCACAAAAAACTGTAACATATACATAAAAGATAATGAGAAAAAAGGAAAATCATTACATAAATCATCAAATAAGAAAGGAAGAAAACAAGAGAGAAGGAGAGAAACAAAACAGATGCTAACCAATTAACCAAATGGTACTAGTAAGTCCTTATATAACAATAATTTATTTAAATGTAAATATATTAAACTTCCCAATCAAAAAGCATAGAATCTCTAAATGAATAAAATGTAAGATCAAGAGATACACTTTCTATGAGACTCACTTTAGGTATAGGCACATATAAGCTGACAGTGAAGGAATGGAAAAAGATATTCCATGCCATTGGTAACCAAAATAAAGCAGGAGTGGCTATATTTGTATCACAGAAAACAGACTTTTCTTTAAAAACTGTTATTAGGGATGAAAAAATTATATAATGATGAAAGGGTCAAATCAGCAGGAAGATATAATAATGTATATACACTCAGCATCAGAACACCTAAAAATGTAAAGCAAATATTGTTAGATCTGAAGTGAGTAATAGAAAAACAACAATATGAGACTACGTCAATACCCCATTTATAATAATGGATAGTCTAGCTAGACTCAAAAAAAGTCAGAAATGAAAGAAAATATATTACAGTGGATACCTCAGAAGTTAAAAAGGTCATAAGGAGCTATTGTGAACTATACATCAAATATTTAGGTAATGTAGCAAAACTGGATTAATTGCAAGAAATATGAAACATATCACGACTGAATCAAAAAGAATTAGAAAGTTGGAAGATACCAATAACAAATAAGGAGATTGAATGAGTAATCAAAAAACTTTTATAACAAAGAAAAGCCTAGGGCCAGGTGGCTTCACTCATAAATTCCATGAAACATTTAAAATATTAATAGCAATCCTCAGACTCTTCTAAAACTTGAAAAAAGAAGGAATGCTTCCAAACTCATTTTATGAGATCTGCATTACCCTGATACTAAAGACATGCAAAGCCACCACAAGAAAAGAATGCTACAGGCTAGTATCTCTGATGAACTTACATGCAAAAATCCTCAATAAAATGCCACTCATTCAAATTCATCACCATTTTAAAAGGATCCCTCTAACCAAGTGTGATTCGTTGCTAAGATGCAAGGATGGTTCAACGTATGCAAATCAATCAATGTGATATATCACATTAACGGAGTGAAGGATAAAAACCACATGATCAACTTGATAGATACAGAAAAAGCATTTGACAAAATTCAATACCCTTTCATGATAAAACCTCTCAACACATTATATATAGAAGGAATTTATCTAAACGTAATGAAGGCCATATATGAAAACACCAGAACTAGCATTATACTCATGAAAAATGGCAGCTTGTCCTTTAAAATCAGAAATAAGAAAAGGATGTTCACACAATCCAGTTTTATTCAATGCAGTACTGGAAGTCCTTGCCAATGCAGTTAGATAAGAAAAAGAAATAAAAGCCTTCTGTATTGTAAAGGAAGAATTAAAATCATCTCTTTGCAGACAACATGATCATGTATGTACAAAACTCAAAAATTAAACATACATACACACACATTAGAACTAATTCCTCACTGACTCAAGAGGTTTAAACACAACTTCTTATCAAATGCATGCTATACAAAAAGCCACTTTGAATATCAGTGAAGAGACAGAAAGTATGTTTATCAAAGAACTACATGGAAATTCCTAAAATTAAAAGTATAATAACCAAAGTAAAAAGTTTCATAGAGGAGATCAGAAGATTTGAACAGACAGAAGAAAGAATAAGCAAACTTGAAGATAGATTATTAGAGAGGACACAATCTGGAGAAAGGAAAGAAACAAAAAAAAGAAAATTTCAAAGTGCCTCTGAGAAGTATGTGGCCCATTACAAAGCAGTGGGTAGAAATATTTTCTCCCTTTTGAAAAAATTGGTAACAAACAGCTGTTTGAATATTATTTCTAGTCAGTTATCTCTTTTTGCTTTCTCTGGAACTCCAATATTAGGGTTGTTAAAACTGTTGGTGTATTCCATACACTTCTTGCTTTCTTATCTCTATGCTTTTTTTCTGTGTGCTTTGGTGTGGGGACTTTTCCATTGGCCTGTTTTCCAGTTAAATTCTGTAATCTGACTTGTACAATCTACCGTTCAATTCATCTACTGCGTTCTTATAATAAATTTAATTTCTAGTTACAAAATATCCATTTGATAATTTCCAATTCACTGATACTCTACATTCTCTCTTACATTTTGCACATTTTTCTCTTATTTTAAAATGTATTAATTGTAGTCATTTTTTCATGTACTCTTGCTCCAGTTTAGATCATTGTGACACTATTAAAAGTTTCCCCTTCTTTTTCTTTCCTGTTTCTCTTATAACAGGTAATAATTATTTTACCCTTAGCATGAATGAAAATGCTTTATTGTATGCAGGAAATAGTGTAGAAAATAACTGTAGAAGCTCTAGGTGTCTTCACCAGAGATTTTCTCCTCTTTCTTCTGTTAGAAAGATAGCACAAGGGGATGATCACCTAAACCAGTCATGGACTGAACTAGGTCACAGGTAAATGAGGTTTTGTGTGTGTATTTTCAATAGAGGCAGGGGTTTCACTATGTTGGCCAGGCTGGGCTTGAACTCCCGTCCTCACGATCTGCCCGCCTTGGCCTCCCAAAGTGCTGGGATGACAGGCATGAGCCACCGCACCTGGCCTGCAAATGAGTTTTCATTAAGTCTTGGAATATTCTCTTTTTCTTATACTGCTCAGGCATAAGCCTGCTAGACTTTCAACCAGGAGTTGACGTGACTCTATTTCCTCACCTCTGAAAGATGATGGGGATGAATGACTACCACTCAAATGTTTTCACCCCCGCTGTCCAGTCCTTTGCTACACAAAAATTCAAAATCAAATTTGTACCTTAAAGAGACAGTACATATGCTGCAGACAAACCTATGTCTTGTGTCCTAAATATAACACGATTTTAGTGAACGATGCTTTTTGAGAAATTGCAGGCTAGCTCACTAGCATCCCACAACACCCTCAAATTCATCAAATGTGAGTTGGGGGATAATGGTTATGAACTTAAAGTTCAAAATGTCTAATGTACGAATTTAATCCTGTGTTGTAATTAAGAGGATTGGTGGGTTCTTCTCTCAGCAGAGGTCCTCGGACTGGGCTAAGCCTAATCCTCACTTCTCATCCAACATCAGCAAGCAAACCAGAGGAAGAAACAGCTGGCAATACTCAACTCATTTAACAATTGTTTTCCATGCCTGAAATTTACTTCATCTAGTCCTCCTTGTTGCTACAGCTCTCTGGTGGCTTTAAAATATGGTGTTTAAAGTTTAATTTGGATTTCCCATTTTTTTTTTTACCACAAAGGAAACATGACTTGCTAAAATTTATTACATCCTACTAGAATTGTAAGCATCTTCTTCATCCTATTTTATAACCAAAGTTCCAAAAGTGTTGAGTGGCAAGTGTTAATATGCTCTTTTTAGATTTTGAAGGAATCAAAGGTGATGGTGAGAAAAATTCCAAACTTTCTAATATCTGACTCCTCCTTCCTCTGTTCTCTGGTGTACCAAAGTAGGTAATGTATCATGTAGAGTTCAGACACAAAATGGGAAACCACATCACTGAGATAGCCACAAATTACTAATAAGATGTAGCTCTCACTACTAGCCTGGAGATCAAATGGAAGAGGCTGGAGTTATTGGAACCTAGAGCTTTGGAAAAGGTCCCCTGGTTCTAGGACTCCAACCTTGGGAGAGAGGGTTCAGCCAATTTGGGGCTGAAATCTGTGAAATCTGGTGTAGGTCTCAAAGGTCTGGGACTCAGAACTCCGAGTGTAAGTTGTTTGTAGCTGTGCTGGTATCTCTGGGGCTGGCAATACTGTTGGTTCTGGGAGTTCCTAAATATATACAGAAAATAATGTACAGACAGAAAGCTACTGCTGCTGTCAAGGTAAAAGCTGTTACTGTAGCAACACTGACATAAACAGGAATCAAATCTTTCTAGGTTTCTAGCTCTCTCTAGCTCCTCTGTTGACAGAAATTAATAAGGAGAGGACTGGCAAAGAATTGCGATTTGTGAGTTCCCATTTTCCATGGGGTGAAGCACAGTAGCGACAGATGAGGGCTTAGATTTGAGAGCCATCAAGTCCACAGACACACACATACACACACCCTCCCCATCCACAAGCTGTGTCTTTGCCCAGAAAACACAAAGAGACAAGTTCCATGAAAAATAATTAAAACTGCTTAAAATGATGAAAACTAGACATAAACTCGGAATTACCTTTCTTTAGTGGCGACTGTTAATCCTGAAACACAGTAGATCTCTGGGTTTTTCTGTCAGTGGTCTCTGACACAGGCAATAAAATTTCTACTGCCAGGACACTAAAAATTAATTCATGGGATATTTCATTAAGGATTAAATTTCTTTTCTGAAATTGTAAAAATTCCCTATTCTGTCTCAGGTAAAGTCTGAACATTTTGCTCTTCTTTCTGATATGGTTTGTGCCTCCTACTAAGCAAAATTAACAAATGCAAACACATACACACAGGAATTAATAAAAGTAGTATCAGCAAAATTTTCTTGGGCAACTATAGTTTCGTTTTTTTTCCTAGGGGATGGGCCATTGTCAACACTTCCCCCTGTGCCCTTTTAACAGGCAGTAGCGTGGGGCCCACTTATAGTTGCAATGACAGTGATGTTTATTGTTGCAGATGCCTCTCACATTACATGTCTTAGGTGAACAAGTACTTTCCTCAAATGACAGAGGGACACACTTCCTATGTATACACACATGTTTTGAACCATACTCTCTGCCATCTTTCACTTCACCATTATCAGCTATAGTCATTCCAAAATGGTAGTTGGGACTCCAACAATTGACACCATTGAAGTGAGTCCAATGCACAGTAGAATGATCTCTCAAAATGGGAATTTCTGTCACGTTCTCACATTGAACTCTCCCACACAGGCTATCTGAAATATAACATCTTACATATTTAGTGTTATTGAAACCACAGTGACCAAAACGGTCAACATTTCCCTGTAGCAATTCTGATTTGCACTCTTGGCTATCTTGCCAAAAATTTGTCTACACTGTTCATCATGGTTCCTACATCCCTTTTGATAGCAGTAGCCACCATCTGTGCAATTGAGGCCATGCTGCACATACACATCTTCTGGACAATTGTGCAAAGTTCTATTGCACCACTCTGGAATATCACATTCATTGTTCTCTTCTCTACATAAGTGGCCTGATGGAAGGAACTGGCAGTCTTTGCAACAAAGCCCAAAAGCACAAGCAGCCCCAGGCTTCAGAGTACAGTTTGCAAAAAACACGGATCTTTTGTACACAAGGATAAGGGTCCACGGTCACACTTCTCCCCTTCTTCAACCACACCATTCCCACAGTACTTGTGTGTGAAGATGTTCTCTGGATTTGGCGAATCACTCAAACAGGTCATTTTCACAGTGGTTGTGAACCACATCTCATAGCTGCAGTTGCTGAATCTATATGTGATGTTTACTGTTGGAGACATTATGCATTGTTTCTCCCCACATGTACACAGGCTTCTATCATGTGGCATACCCAAAGTATGGCCAGCTTCATGTGCCATCATGCATGCAAATCTAAGCATTTGGTCATCCAGAAAACTAATAACTCCACAATTACCACCAAGAGTACAAACTGTTGGAAGACAGGATAAGCTAGCAAATTTAACATATCCTTTCCCTACAATAAGATGCACAGCATCATGTTTTATGCAGGAATTCAAGCTGATCTTCTTCCATTTGCAAAATTCTGGCAGGAGTGCATATAGGTCATTTATTGCCATGGGGTTCCCTTCAGTCCAAATCTCAATTCCATGTAAAACCACATCAACTTCTACTGAAGAATAAAAGGCATCTACTTCATTGACAATAAGGCTTACAACCTTCTGCACATTTGAAATATTCCTTTTCTGATAAAGGAATCTTGTGTGGTCTACCACCATTGCCAGTTCAAGAAACCATCTGTGCATTCACCAGCCTTCATAGGTGCTTTGCACCAGAGTGGAATTATCACTCTCTTGAAATTTCAATTGTTGTGCTATTTCTTCTTCTGTTAATCTACATCTTATGGGTGGGAACCGCATTTCCTTGCTGACTCTCTTATATACCAGATGTTCAAATGTGGCAGAAAGCCTCTTGGGCTTGATTTCATAAACAACATCATTTACTTGTAGTATTCCTTGAAAGCCCCCAAAACAGGTACTAAGAGCAACCAGGGACTCTGGGTCCCCTTCCCTATAACCATGGTAGTAGCAATCACTTTGGACAAAAGGTTGGTCCTCGAGAAGAGCACACTGATCGGTGTAGGTGAACACAGAGAGGTATCTGGATACCAGAATCTTCTTGGTCTTCATGTGGACAATGTGTCTCTGTCCCGCAAAGCACAGGCTATACAAGAGCCAGCCTGGAGGCTTCATGCTTCTGTCAATTCCAGTTACCCTGACAGGTGTCACCACTTCTGGGGGCTGTGGTATTGACAGTGCACGATCTGGGGCTGTCCAGAAAGGAATAGAAACACTCCCAGCAAGAGCAGAAAGAGACTGATCCTCACCTGCCCCAAGGGACTGCCCACAGCTATTACGGAGCCACCATGATGGAGCTATGTGGATGAGATCAAAGGAGGGCAGGACAGGAGGCCCTGTTCGTGTCTCTCTCTCTCTTTCAGTCATTTATATGCAGCAGTGACCTTCATGGTCTGTCTTGTGGCACACTCAACCCATCAGAGCAATAGAAATAAATGAAAAAACAAGGACAGGGACAAGGGTTAATGTTATGAGGAGGCCGTGGTGGAGGACAAAAGCTAGGTATGGGTGAAAATGGATTAATGTTTAGTTCAAGACATGACTCAATATACTGTCTTGGATTTGCTCTTACATTTTGGGGAGGAAGAGTCAGACTTTGTGTACAAAAGAATCACAATTGGCCACAGTTTGATGGTTTCTGAGCCTAGATGAAGGGTTCATGGATTCATTAGGTTGTTCTCCAAATCTGTATCTCTCTCTCTGTGTGTGCATACATTTCCATGATAAATATTTAAAGTAAAAGTGTCTTAATGAAAAGAGAAACATTTATCTTGTTTTGAATCTTGATTTATGGATTTATATATATTGACTTGGAATAGATAGCAATAGTTCTGCCTTTTGATGACAAATTATGTAGTTATATTATGCAGAAGACATATATTTAAAAAAATCTTTTATCCTCATGGTCCCTAATGTATACTCCCATGCAACAAATCATTCATTACTTGTTCCATCTTCATCTAATCTTGTCAAACTGCAAAGTATCAAATCAACTGTCCTTCAAAAATAGCATCACCGGGAGCAGTGGCTCTTGCCTGGAATTCCAGCACTTTGGAAGCTGAGGTGGATGGATCACTTGAGCCAGGAGTTGGAGACTGGCCTGGGCAACATGGCAAAACCTGGTCTCTCCAAAAAAAAAAAAAAACAAACAAACAAATTAGGCTGGGCGTGGTGGCTCGCACCTGTAATCCTAGCACTTTGGGAGGCTGAGGTGGGCAGATTAAGAGGTCAGGAGTTTGAGACCAGCCTGGCCAACATGGTAAAACCCTGTCTCTACTAAAAATACAAAAATTAGCTGGGTGTGGTGGCAGGCACCTGTAATCCCAGCTACTTGGGAGGCTGAGGCAGAAGAATTGTTTGAACCTGGGAGGCGGAGGTTGCAGTGAACTGAGATCGAGCCATTGCTCTCCAGCCTGGGTGACAGAGTGAGAGTCTGTCTCAAAAAACAAAACAAAAAACAAAAATTTTCCAGACACGGTGGTGTGCGCCTGTGGTCCCAACTAATCAGGAGGCTGAGGTGGGAAGATCTCTTGAGCCTGTGAGGTGGAGATTGCAATAAGTTGAGATCACACCACTGCACTCCAGTCTGGGTGACAGAGTGAGACTGTCTCCAAAAAAAAGAAAAGGTAGTATCTACTGTAATGGATACCCTCATTCAATTCGATAAAACAATAAACAATGGTGGAATTGGAGTGGGGAGTACCTTGGGTTAATTATACTCTTAAGAAAAATAAGGAAAGGCCTCTGACCATAGAAAATGGAAAAGAAGTCAAACTAGGTAGGAACTTAATAGTTGGAGGGGACAATATTAAAGGCAAAACAAAGTGCCTTCAGAAATGAAAAGGAGCTTATTTTACTCCCAATGGAGGGAAGAAAGCTTTGGAAAAGTTAATATTGTTGTACTTGCACAAAGGCATCACAATTTCTGGCACTTTTGGAATTATAAGGTAATGAGCCTCTGAGATCCACCCTGAAATATATTTATATCATTATATATATATATATATATGTACACACACACACACAGAGCCAGGGCAACATGGTGGAACTCTGTCTCTACAAAAAATACAAAAATTAGCCAGGTATGGTGGTGCATGCCTACAGTCCAGCTACTCGAGAGGCTGAAGTGGGAGGATCACCTGAACCTGGGAGGTTGTAGCTGCAGTGAGTCGTGATAGCACTACTGCACTCCAGCCTGAGTGACAGAGAAAGACCCTGTTTCAGAAAAAAAAAAGAAGAAAGAAAAATATATATACACATACAACATATAAAAAATTATCAAATTATCTCAATAATGCAAATGTATTGTCACATATTTGTGAAAATGAGAAACCTGGTTCTAGCATAGTGCTTGGCTAGCAATACTGTTTTGTTGCTTTGTTCTTGAATAAAATATTAGTAAAACCACATAATATCCAGATACTGTGCTGCACACTTGGCAGACATAAATGAATGCTACAGACCTCCATAAGTTAATGGTCTGGAACATAGGTTTAGGCAGAGTGTTAGAGTGGAGATACACTTAGGAATCTGTAAAGTTGCCTTCAATATTTAACATATAAAATGCCTATTTCCATTTATCTAGTGAGAGTATTTACCGTCTTCATCAGATCATTAAAGTAACAAAATTATTAAAGTAATGAGATTTAAAACTACTAGCCTAGTTGGGGGGAATAAAAAAACAGAGGAAAGTGAAATCTGCTATGAAAGACCTAAAGCACACTGATCAATCAAATACCATTTCCCATAACTGGTTACACAAAAATGAAAGGTGCCAGATTTAGCACTTGTCATCTCCTGGACCAGGACCCATTTCTCCTTAACTTTTCTTTTATCTCAATTCTAAGTGCTTTGATCACTTCTGTCTAGAATCATTTTCCTATCACTTTATGGAATCTTCCTTTCATGAAAAGCAACTACGATCTCTCTTCTATTCCTGCTTCTTTACAGAGAGCTCATTATTTCTATTTAATTTTACAAGAACTTATAGCTCAACAATGTGAAACCCAGCAAAATGGAATTTTTCCATTCACAGTATCCCTCTATGCCCTATACACCAGATGTTTGGTTGTAATTTGCTTTGGTTACGAAAGCCACTTCCAAATCACCAAACTGGCAGCTATCTCATTATACCATTATTTACCTTTCTTCCTTATTATACTAACCTCCCAGATCAATCCTGCACCAACCTCAAAGAAATCCATGCCTCATTTACTATTTCCTTCTCCACTGGTAATCTCGTTCACTTCTCACTGTGTTGAACAAGAATGTGGACAACCTATACAGCTCCCAGTTTTTTTTCTGTTTTTTTTTTTTTTTTTTTTTTTTTGCCTTTACAACTCATCTTCAATGATCTTTAGCCATCAACCTATAGCCATGACCTGTATTATGTTTATGTTATCACCCGCAACCATCCTGACTCTTAGATATTAAGCAGAGAACCACAATTTTTATTATGCATCAAGTTTATAGAGAACTCAAATAATTTTTTCTTTTCATTTTTCCATTTTTCGAGTACCCATCCTTATTTCTTCTTTTCTATAGCCTGGTTCTGGACTCCATCAGTTTAACCACTGTTGACCAAAAGCCTCAACCCAATCTAGATTAATCCTTTGTATCAGCCTTTGCCACTCCTATAACGCAATGACAATACTGTCGGGAAAATAAATCACAGGGTTTATATTTAGAGGGATGCTTAAAAGGGAGAAGTACACAAAATTAGAATAAGATAGCCTGACACTTCAGCATAAAAGATGAAGGCATGAACAGATATTTATTTCAAACTCTCCTGTACTTCTAATAATCTGTACTTTGTTGTTCACATTATTTCACTATTTTCAGATGTTCCAAATTTCCTCATCAATACATAGGACCCTCAGCTGAAATTGATATTGTCTTGGTTTTTGCAAGTTGCTACTATTATCAAATTTCGATAATGGTAGTTTGAATTGGAAAGCCAAGAATTCTTCATTTAATGCTTAATACAGTGTGAGATTTTTCCTTAGTCTTTACTCCAGGACTGATTATGTTCCACTACAAAACAAGTCATAAATATTTTAAGAAGATTGAAATTATATCAATTATCTTTTCTGACCAAAATGGAAAGAAATCAATAACAAAAGGAAAACTGGAAAAATTCACAAATATGTGGAAATTACACAATGCACTCTTAAACAAACACTGAGTCAAAGAAGAGATCAAAGGAAAATTAGAAAATATATTGAGCTAAACAAAAATGGAAATAGAATGTTTTGTAACTTATAGGATACAGCAAAACAGTATTAGGAGAAAAGTTTATAGTAATAAACACAGAATTAAAATGAGGGAAGGTCTCAGAGAAGCAACTCAAATTTATAACTCAAGGAACAAGAAAAATTGGAACAAACTCAATCCAAAATTAGCAGAAGGAAGGAAATAAATATTAGAACAAGAAAAAATAGAAAATAGAAAAATAATAGGAGAAAAAAATCAATGAAACTAAGAGTTAGATTTTTTAAAAAATAAACAAAATTAACAGACCCTTAGCTAACCTAGGAAAAAGAAGTGAGAAGACTCAGATAAATAAAATCAGAAATGAAAGAGAAGGCATTACAACAGATGCTTTGGAAATAAAACATCACAAGGGACTATTTGAACAGTTAAACACTAACGACTTAGATAACCTAGAAAAAATGGATAAATTGAAAGATACATACAACCAACCAACTGTGAATGAAGAATAATTGGAAATTGGAACATATCAATAACAAATAAGGAGATTAAATGAGTAATCAAAAACCTCATGTAACAAAGAAATTCCTAGGACTAGATGGATTCACTCATAAATTCCATGAACATTTAAAAAACTAACACCAGTTCTTCTCAAACTCTTCCAAAACATGGAAAAAGAAAGAACATTTCCAAACTCATTTTCTGAGGTCAGCATCACCCTGATACCAAAGACACACAAAGCCACCACATGAAAAGAAAACACTACAAGGTAGTATCCCTGAGAAACTTATGTGTAAAAATTCTCAATAAAATACCACTAATTCTAATTCATCACCATTTTAAAAGGATCATACACCCTGACCAAGTGCAATTGGTTTCTGAGATGCAAGAATGGCTGAGCATATGCAAATCAATCAATGTGATACAACACATTAACAGAGTAAATAAAAATCACATGACCATCTCAATAGATACAGAAAAAACATTTAACAAAATTCAATGCCCTTTCATGATAAAAGCTCCCAACACATTATATGTAGAAGGAATTTACCTCAACAATTTAATGTTAGTTCTCAGCTTTATGTATATGGCCTCAATATAATAAAGGCCATATACATAAAGCCCAGAACTAACATTACATTTAATGATGAAAGACGGCAGTTTGTTTTCTAAAATCAGAAACAAGAAAAGGATGTTCACACTCTTCATTTTTATTCAGTATAGTACTAGAAGTCCCAGCCAATGCAATTAGACAAGAAAAAGAAATAAAAGCCTTCTGAATTGGAAAAGAACAATTAAAATGATCTCTCTCTGCAGGTAACATGATCATGTGGTCATATATGTAGAAAACCCTAAAGACCCCACAAAAAACCTATTAGAACTAAAAAATTGAGTAAGTTGCAGGATACAAAATCAATATACAAAATTCAGTTATATTTCTATACACTAACAAGTAAATTCTTAAAATGAAATTAAAACAAACCCAATTACAATAGCAACAAAAAGAATATAATTCATAGGATTAAACTTAACCAAAAGGGTGAAAGAATTTTACACAGAAAATTATAAAGCACTCAAGAAGCACATTAAAGAAGACTCAGATAAGTGGAGAGACATATCATGTTAATGGATTAAAAGATTTAATACTGTTAAAACGTCCATGCTTTCCAAAGTAATCTGCAGATTCAATGTGAACTTCATTAACAATCTCAATGTCACTTCTTATGCAAATTGAAAAAAAGCCTAAAATTTGAAGGTAGCCACAAAAGACTCAAAACAGCCAAAGTATTCTTGAATAAGAAGAGCAAACCTGGAGGCATCACACATCCTAATTTAAAAATATATTACAAAGTTACAGTAATCAAAAGGTACTACATAAGCATACAAACAGATATATAGAGCAATGGAACAGAATAGAGAGCCCATAAATAAATCTATGCATTTATGAGCAACTTATCTTAGACAGAGGTACCAAGAATATATTATAGGAAAACATAATCTTTTCAATGAATGGTTTTTGGGAAATCTAGATATTCACATGCTAAATATTGAAACTGGACCCTTATCTCACAGCACATACAGAAAAATCAATTCAAAGTTGACTGAAGACTTAAATATAAAACCAGAAACTGTGAAATTACTAGAAGAAAACATAGAGAAAAACTTATTGACATTGGTCTTGGCAATGATTTTTGGATATGACACCAGAAACACAGGCATAAAAGCAAAAATAGAGAAGTGACATTGCATCAAACTTAAAAGCTTCTGCACAGCAAAGGAAACAATCAATAGATGAAAATGAAACATAGGTTTCTTAGTCACTTTGAGTTGCTATTACAAAGTACCATAGCCTGGATGGTTAAAAGCTGCAGAGATTTATTTCTCACTGTCTAGTTACTGGAAGTCAGAGATCAGGATGTCAGCATGCTTGGCTTCTAGTGAGAATCCTCTACCAGGTTGTAGACTTCTGTTTTTCCTTTAACCTCACATAGTAGAAAGTGGGCTACAGAGCTTTCTGGGATCTCTTTTGCGTGGTTCTAAGCCCATTGGGTGGGCTTCACCATCACAGCCTAAATTATCCTTCAAAGGCTGTGCCTCCTAATAACAGCACATCAAGGGTTAGGATTTCAAAATATAAATTCTGAGAGGACACAAATATTAGTACATCACACTAAGAAATGGGTGAAAATATTTGCAAACAGTTTACCTGGTAAGAGGTTAATATCCAAAATATATAAAGAACTCACACAACTCAATAGCAAAAAAACCAAATAACTCAATTAAAAAATGGGCAAAATCCCTGAATAGACATTTCTCCAAAGAAGATATATAAACGGCCCATGGGTATATGAAAAAGTGCTCAACATCACTAATCATCAGGGAATTGCAAATCAAAACCACAATAAGGTATCACCTCATACTTGTTAGGATGGCTGTTATCAAAAAATTGGAGTTAAGTGTTGGCAGAGGATATAGAGAAAAGGGCCACTGGTACACTGTTGATGGGAGTATAAATTGGTGCAGTCATTATGGAAAAACAGGATGGAGTTTTCTCAAAAAAACTAAAAGTAGAAATACCACACGATCCAGCAATCCCTTGTCTGAGTATATATATCCAAAGGAAAAATATCACTGTTCCAAGGGTTTGTCTGCACTCCCTTGTTCACCGCACCATTATTCACAAAAGCTAAGACATAGAAACAACCTAAACGTCTGTCAACAAATGAATAAAGAAAAGAAAATGTGAATACACACACACACACACTATTATTCAGCCTTAAGAAGGAAATTCTAACACAAGCAATAAAGATGAACCCAGAGGACATTATACTAAGTGAAGTAAACCAGACAAAGACAGACATATACTGTATCACCTCCTTTTTTTTTTTTTTTTTTTTTTGCAAGAGAGAATCTTGCTTCATCACCCAGGCTGGAGCACAGTGGTGTGGTATCGGCTGACTGCAACCCCCACTTCCTGGGTTCAAGTGATTCTCAAGCCTCATCCTCCAATAGCGTGCACCACCACACCAGGCTAATTTTTGTATTTTTAGTAGAGAGGGAGTTTCACCATGTTGGCCAGGCTGTCTTGAATTCCTGACCTCAAATGATTCACCCGCCTTGGCCTCCCAAATTGCTGGGATTACAGGCATGAGTCACTGTGCGCAGCCTCATCTCACTTTTATGTGAAATCTGTAACAGTCAAACTCATAGAAGAAGAGAATAGAATCAAGTAGCCAAGAGCTGAGGTGATGATGATCAAAGGTTACAAAGTGTCAATTATACAAGATGAATAAATTCTGGAGATCTAAGATACAGCAATATGATTATAGTAAACTCTATTGTATTGTATACTTGGAATTTGCTAAGAGCACAGGACTTATGTAATCATTTTAAAAATAAAGAAAGTGATAACTATATGAGGTGATGCATATGCTAATTAGCCTAATTGTGGTGATCATTTCACAGTATGTATGTATATCAAAACATCAAGATGTATACCTTAAATGTATATACTTTTTTGTTAATATCTCAATTAAGCTGTTAGAAATAAAAACTAACAAAGCTCATTTTAGAAGAAATATACGTCACTTCCTTATATCAATTACAGCAACTGATTCATAGTTTAAAACTTTGACACAAAACAAACTTCAGAACCAGACCCAAGTGGCTTTACTTGTAAATTCTATCAAATATTTAAGATGTCAATGATTCTGATTCTACATAAATTCTTCCAGAAACTCATGAGAAAGAGGAGAAAACACCGTCCAGTTCTCTTTATCAGGTCTACACTAACTTGTACAGAAAAGAAAATGAAAGCATAAAAATAAACCAACAAATAACCTCCCAACCAATGTCTTTCCTGGACACTGACCTAAAACTCTTTAACGAAACATTAGCTAATCAAATCCAGCAATGTATAAAAAGAAAAATACATTGTGACCAAGTATAATTAATCCCAGGAATAAAAGGAGCTGTAAGTTTGAAAATCAATCAGTGTAATTCACCATGTGCATAGACTAAGAAAGTAAAGTCATATGATAGAAAGCAATTGAGAAAATGTAAGTTCTTTTATGATCAGCAAACAAGGAACAGGAAAGAAGTCTTCAAATAAACGTGACATCTACAAAAACACACAATGTCATGCTTAAAGTTGAAAGACTGAACACTTTAGTCCTATTATCAAATACAAAACAAAGATGTCCACTCTTGTCACTTCTATTAAACACTGGAAGAAGTCAAGAAAAACAAAACACAAGTCAAGAAGTCAAGAAGTCAAGGAACACAAATTGAAAAAAAGTAAAATTATCCAAATATTAATATTGCAATGATAAGAAATGCATGATTAATATCCTTTTACTATCTTAACTTCATTATATTATTTCTCATGGAAATTTACGTCCATTTTTACTCAAGTCAACTAATCTGAACACGATGATGGATACAGTGAATAGCCTAATTCTGCATTCCCACTCAGACTTCTTTTATAATGGCTCAAAAGTAAAGTAGGGCTGGGTGTGGTGGCTCATACCTGCAATCTCAGCACTGTGGTAGGCCAAGGCGGATAAATTACCTGAGGTCAGGAGTTTGAGACCAGCCTGGCCAACATGGGAAAACCCCATCTGTACTAAAAATACAAAAACACAAAAATTAGCCAGGTGTGGTGCCCAGGTGCCTGTAGTCCCAGCTACTTGGGAGGCTGAGGCAGGAGAATCACTTGAACCCAGGGGGCAGAGGTTGCAATGAGCCAAGATTATGTCACTTCATTCCAGCCTGGGCAGAAGAGCAAAACTCCATCTCAAAAAACAAAAGTAAAGTAAGTCCATCACCCTAAACTAAGACTACCTAAAACCAGTTGATCGTGTCTAGCAGCCCCATCTAGTGCTTTAATGATTGGTACTTTCTTGTGTGTGGTTGTGTTTTATGACCAGCCAAGCAGCAAGTCAATATTGAATTACTTTCCAAAGGTATTATCTGTGGGGAAAATGTTCCTTGAGGAATATTTAGAGTACAGAATAATCATGTCAATAAACAAAATATACTAATATTTGTGATACTCCTTTCATTCTGTAGTAATTCAACGTACCAATGAACTGTAAATCCTATTTTTTTGCAGCCTAAATTTAATTTTCACTTAATCTTTTTCCTAAATACTGTAATTTAGCTATGAGCACCTCCAAAACGACTATCTGTAGAACACTGGGGTTTCAGGCACTATTGTTTTAAACAGACTAATTGTGAAAGTGAAGTTTCCTAGTACCTTTAACAAACTGGGAATATTAAAATAAAAAGTATACAGTCTGACCTCGTAGCAGATGCTGAAGCATGAGTATAAGATACTGACTTTGGGTAACACCTCAAGAGCCAAAGAGCATGGAAGAAATAATTAACCCTGCTCTGTTCTTAAAAGCAGCTTGTCAAATCTTGTAATGTGTAGTTCTTAATGGATTTCTAGGCATCTTCTCCTCCCATCTTTCTCAGAATTCTTTTATAGGGTTGATGACTAACATTTTAGAAGTTTTACAGGAAAACTACAGTTCCAAAATGAGGTCACACACAATTAGCTGGCAAAGTATCTTTTTTTTCTTTTTCCCAATCCAGAGTTCTGATTTGTGATCATGTGACCTCAATGATAGGTTAGTGTGAACATGTAGGTATTCTCTAAGGCACTACATTTAAAACTCTCTTGCTCTTTTCTCTGGTTTCGAAGTCTGCGTTCTCTTTGGATTCTGTAACACATGAAATCATGTTTTCCTCTTAGCTGATTTGCAGAACACAGATTTGCTCATGTTCTAAAGTCTGTGGCTTAATAAATTTTTCCTAGCTACATATCAGCCTTCCTCACTTGCTCAGTGATAGACACGTCCCTAGTTAAGTCAAAGGGAACAATATCCAGGAAATTTTATAATGCCTGAATGTCTTAAACATATAAAGAAAAGCATATATGGTTCTTTCCAAAGAAAGAGGACAGATGACATTGCAGTATCACTCAGTCTGTTCTCAAACTTTGTGTTTTCTTCCCTTTAGTAAGAGATTACATAGGTAAAACTCTTTATATTATTTTGTGTATAGTCTTCATTTGTTATAAAGTGCATGCAAGTAATATTAGCACTAACTCTGGAGTTAGGAGATTAAGATTGTATGTCCAACCAAGATGGCAGAATAAGAATCCTTCAGCTTCACTCCCTCTGTAGAAATCCAACTCGCAACTCTCTACAGACAAGAATGCCCCTATGAGTATTGCAGAATGCAGAAATGAGGCTGAGACACCCCCTTGAACCAGAGAACCGAGAACAGCAGCACACAAAGGGTAAGAGGAGTGGCTTCACGTTGACTTAATTCCCCCAACTTACCCCAAGCTGGCACAGTGCCACACACAGTGGATTTCCCAGGACCCACAGTTTTTACTGAGGGAGGACAGAGTTGGAAGTGAATGTTCAGCTCCCTGATCATTCTGGGATGCTTCACAGAAGGCATTCTCTTGTTTTTCCCCACAGGAAATATTGGGGGTATCAGCAGGTCTAGACCACCTGGAGTCTGACAGAAACAAAGAACAGCGTTCTTTATTTCACAGCAACCAGTTCAAGGATGTTCGCAATTGCTCTGCATTCTAGCCAGTGAAGATGCACCTCCAGAAAAGCTAGCCAACAGCAGCACTCTGCAGGAAGCATGGTGGACAGGTGACCCAGGCTGGAATCCTTGGCCAGCTTCCATACCCAGCCCCAGTGCTCTCCTTGAAACTTTCCCAGCCTGTGAGATAAGAGCAGGTTGGCAATTATCTGCAAAGGGAGATCTGGCCCTGCCTGGTCCCAGCTGCTGAGGTTTGACCCTGCCAAGCCCTTGATATGCTCATTAATCCTTCCCCAAACTGAAAATCGGGGCGGGGTGGTGATTAACTGCCGAGGGTGCATCTGGCCCGCCCAGTCCCAGCGGCCAAGTGGCTGCTGCTCCAAGTCTTGGTGATCTGCTTAAGGCTACCCTAGGAAGGCAGGCAAGTCCATGTCTATGCATATCTGTGGAGCTTAGCCTCTGGCCCTATCTACCCTGAGCTGTTCAGTAGCAATCCTAGAGACCTTGCCCAACCTCAGAGACCAGCACGTGGCACTGTCCAACTACAGATACCAAACTGCATTCTGGCCACTCAGGAAAGACAACCTACAACACTGCCCAATCAGGGGCAAGCACAGAGCCCAGTCAGCAGATCTGCCTTACTGCTGAGTTCAGCCCACAGAGCTCAGCTGATCAGGTCTTAGTGTACCCCAGAACAGTTCCACTGAACCCCAGAGCATAATTAACATCCTAGCCCAACTAGAGCACATAGTAGTAAAGTCTACCTGTCTGAGATTGCCACCAACTGGCCCAGCCAGAATCTCAGGCTGGATTAAATAGCGAAGGTCTTCCACCACCAGAGAACACCAGCAAAAGCTGTAAGGGATGGCCGTTTCCTCAAATGCACAGGCACCAATGCAAGACATAAAGACTATGAAAAATCAGAATGAAATGACCACACCAAAAGAAACTAATGCAGTTCCAATAATAGACCCTGAAAAAGCAGAAATCTATTAAGTGACAGACAAAGAATTCACAACAATCCTCTTAAGTTCAGGGAACTACAAGAAAATACAGATAGAAAATTAAATAAAATTTGGAAAATAACTTATTGACAAAATGAGAAGTATGATAAAGGAGAAAAAAAAGAATAAATCCTAGAGATAAAGAATAAAGTAACTAAACTAAAATTTTTCAATAAAAAGCTTCAACAGCAGGCTAAATCAAGAAGAAAGAATCAGTGAACTCGAAGACAGGACATTTGAAATGTTCTAGTTTGAGGGATGAAAAGAAAAAAGAATGAAAAAAAAATGGAGAAGGCCTATGGGATTATGGGACTCTATCAAGAGAACTAACCTATGTACAATAGGAATTCCTGAAGGAGAAGAGAGAGAGAAAAGCCCAGAATGCATATTTAAGAGAATAATGGCTTAAAAGTTTCCAAATATGGGGAAAGATGACAACATCCAGGTACAGGAAACTCAGAGGTCACCCTTTAAATTCAACCCAAACAGGAATTCACCAAGACATATCATAATCAAATTATCAAAAATCAAAGACAAGGAAAGAATAATGAAAACAAGACATAAGAAACATAATACATTCAAGGGAGTCCCTGACTACATCACTACTCTCATAATGAAGGAGGCAGATGTCCTGTGGGTCAAGGCTGAAGCAGTTGGCAGGAGATTAGTACTTGCATCAAATATGCTTCCCTCTAGATAAATACACTATTTCAGTACTTAGGACAACGTGTCCTTAACTTTGTGATTTCAGAGGTGTTAGTGGAAACGTAGGTAGAAAGACAGCAAGACAACGATTAGGCATTTGTCAAAACCATCTGCCAATGAGATGAAATGTGTTACAAGCCTGTTAAAGTACAGAAGGGAAAAATGCTTGGGGTACTTAATTTAAAAGGCAAATTTTCTTTTAATTTTTAAAATAAAGTAAATATTTTAAAAGACAAATTTTCTGACTTTGCTTTATCTGTTTCTAACATGCTGCCTAATTTTTCTCCTAAGGGATTACAGAAACCTCCTTATGGTTAGTTTAAAAGAGAATATTATACAAGGGGGGCAAAGATTCAAACAAAATTTAAGAAAAAATAAAGTAAATCTGAACTGTTTGTTCCATCTGGCAGCCCTGTGATTAGTGATACCAAGGGGCGTGTGGAGGGGTGTGTGGAGGGGTGTGACTGGTGAATTGCAATCATTGCTTTCTATCTGGTGTTGACGTAGGTGTCAAAAACCAGTTGACAAGTGATGTGTGTTGGGCAATTCTTGTGATAACTTAGTTCAAATTTCTGCTCTTAGGCAAACACCTAAGTGAAAAACAGACTGTAAACGTCCACTTGCTGGAATGCCTGAAGGCAAATCAGTTTTGCCTTCATGTCCTGTATACACTGCATCCCAGCAGATACACTTCATCTGCTGGGATGAAGTGGTGCAGCATGGTATATGCTCTCCTATTCAGAGACCCACTAGTGACAAATTCTCTGCTTTAGACAGTTAACAGTAGTTTGATGCCATCCTCCAGATAAATGTCGGGCTAATAATAAATCATGTCTCCAGGAAAATCTTTAAGACCTAAACAACTTTCCTTAAATCTTAATGGCAGTAACTTGATTTTGTGAGAGTGAAATAAATGCTATGAGATTCTGATAGAAGCTGACATATGGCTAGCGCTTAAAAATTAACTTTGTAATAAAGCAATGACGAATTTTGGGGGTTTGGGGGTTTTAAGAAATAAATGTGAGACTTAACAATGCTTAGAAAATTCTCTTAATGTGAACTGCATTGGTCATTATCCAATGTATAAAGAATGTTGGGCTTTCTAAACACCATACTAACAGATAAAACTTACACATTCTCTGCTCTCCAAAAGCTTTCAGTTGAAAATTTTGATCAATTACATCAACATGCAGGAAAAAGTTTGGATATGAAACTCTAGAGCAAACAGAAAAAATATGGCAAGATCCATACTCTTGAATCTCCTTGTTTCAAACACAGTAGTTGATTTTATACAAATAAAATGTTTTATTCTCACCCATCTACTAACCCCTAAGGAAAGCAAGTGTAGTCAACCTCATTTTTGTTTAAATTAATAAATCTGAACAGAGAATTTTTAAGTCTCATGTATTCAATAGAAAATAATAAGCAATGCGATAGTCATCCATAAAGTGCCCATTTTAAAGTAAGGGATATTCTCAAATGAAACTTTAAAATAGGGAAAAGTAAAATTCAATACTGTGCCAAGTTTTTACTGGAATTCACAAGGAAACAAATGAAAATAATTTCACTGGATTTGGTTGAGAGAAACACTGTATCAGGCTTTTCCCAGAATATGTTTTGACAATCACGGTTCCATTTGATTTTTAAGCTCATATGTATTGCAAAGAAAATGAAATCCATATGTTTCTGATTCACTTACACTCAACTTATCAAACGTGTGCTGCAGGAGCACTTGAAGTTAAGCAGCTTCTAAACCATATTTCATCCTTGCTAAATAGAGCTCAAAGATGGAATTGGCTTATGTTTAACTCTATAATTTTTATGCTATCAGAGGAATGTCACTGAACTCATGTGTTTTCCTATGTATTATTATGCTATCTCTTGGAAATAGGCAAACAGTATAAAATGTTTGGCTAAATAAATGTTCACTGTCCTTTATGCCTATTGCCTTTTTGTTTCCATTGTTTTTCAAGAGAAACAAAGGGAATTAGACTTGCAAAGAAAAATTTGTTCTGTCCTCAGGGAACATAAGGTATGTGATTACTTTCCTCTCTAAGTCTTTATGTAAGCAATAATGCTAGTCAGCAATGGAGTGGAGTTATCCTTGTTTCTAGTTCTTGGTCAGACTTTTATTCAAGGGATTTGGTCAGAGTTTGTTTACTGTCAATAATTACTTAGCTGCAATGTTAGCTGCATGAAGATAGTGCCTATGTTCTTCGGTTTTGCATTCTCAAATCTGGCACGACACCTTGCTGGTCCTTTCAAGGTGACAGGCACTCTGCCCATTGTTCTTTGTTCTTTGGTGGAATGCAAGTGGGCTTTGCCATCAATTTGTTTTAAGCAAGCATGATTGAGGATAATACAGAGATGTAACACTAAATCTGACACTGGGTTTTGTAGAAGACTGAAAACATTTTAACTGCTCCAGTCATTATAGCATAAAAGCTCTTCGGTCTTGCAAAGCTGCTTTATTATAACTCAAATGGGATTCAGGAGAGTTAGCAAATGAAAAATCCAATGGACATCTTTACTGTGGCATCAGTAACATTTCACACTGTCCCCTGAAATAAGTTTCTTTCTCAAAGACAGTGTTTCTAAGAACAGGGTTTTCTCTGTTCTTTCTTCAGTCACTCAGTTGTAGCTGGAATTCAGCTGCAATACAGTCAACGTTCTCCTAGTATATGAATTTTTGAAGCAAGGACTTTATAAAATATACATTTACCACATTGGGCTCTTTTCTCCATTAAACCTATTCCACAAATGACCACATAATTATTCTCCAGTCCCGTCTAAAGAATGTTTTGTTATTAATTTTCTTCCAGAAGGGCTAAAGTTGGCAGTAAGATATAAATACTTGTGGGTTTTTTTTGTTGTTTTTTTAAATATCTTTAAAAAACATTTTGTATTTTATATCTCAGTTTGCTGAGAATGATGGTTTCCAGCTTTATCCATGTCCCTGCAAAGGACATGAACTCATCCTTTTTTATGGCTGCATAGTATTCCATGTTGTATGTGTGCACATTTTCTTTTTCCAGTCTATCATTGATGGCCATTTGGCTTGGTTCCAAGTCTTTGCTAGTGTGAACAGTGCTGCAATAAACATACATGTGCATGTGTCTTTAAAATAAAATGATCTGTAATCCTTTGGGTATATACCCAGTAATGGGATTGCTGAGTCAAATGGTATTTCTAGTTCTAGATCCCTGAGGAATTCCCACACTGTCTTCCACAATGGTTGAACTAATTTACACTCCTATTAACAACGTAAAAGCATTTCTATTTCTCCACATCCTCTCCAGCATCCATTGTCTCCTGATTTTTTAATGACCACCATTCTAACTGGCATGAGATGGTATCTCAATGTGGTTTTGATTTGCATTTCTGTAGTGACCAGACACTGTTAAATGATTGATAGGTTCACATCTAGAAAGCTGTATGATGCATCTGTTTGCACTAGGGATATCCTATGCACAAGATTTTTACCGTCAATAGAAAGCAGATAGTAGCCATCATATGTTGCTGCCCAGGAAAGATAGTGGTCTTGTCAATTTTGTTGACAATTATTTAGAATTCAGAAACAATGTCATGAGTGGTGATCAGGGACCCAAACCAGCTCACACAGCATAGAGTTTCCATCACATAGCTGAATCATAATTGTAAATAATGTGCTAAGCTGGGTTCTGGGCCATGTGAAACAGAAAGTAGAAGGCAGAGAATATCCACCCTTTCTCTAATATAGGGCTGATAACAGGCCAAATTAAAAAACAAGTAAGAATGACCTGTGTAATTTTCAGCTTGCCCTCTGTCTTTTCTCCAAGCACTCAGAGCCATGGTATTATCTGAAGCTACACATCTGAGCCTGCTCAAAGTGATAAATATTCTAAAGCAGGAGAAAGAGGATTTTATTTTGTTATTTATACTTATAAAAATAAAATTTTATTTTAAAAATATAGAAAATACAGAAGAGAAAAAAGTCCCAGATTTTCATTATACCAACATACATGTCATTCTTATATATTTCCCTTTCCCTCTTCCCATATTACATAAAGGTAATACATACTATTTGGTCTCCTGATTTTGTACCGTTTTACTAACTTGGGCATTTATCCTCTTGCTATTTTGTATTTTTCAACATCACATTTAATGGCAGCTGGTATTTCACTGGCTACATGTTCATCTTGATGTCATTAATCCTTCCACTTGTGCTGGGAAATTAGATTGCATCCAGTATTTTTTGTTACTACAAATAACACCATAAAAATTCTTCTTGCATGTAGCTTTTTTTTCTTATTTAGGATAATATCCTTAGAGGTCCCAAAAGGGGGACTTCCAGGGGAAAAGTTTGGGCAAAAAAACTATGCCACATTATTTTCTAAAAATTATGTCTCTTTCAACTGACTTCAGAAAGATTTGAGAGCACCAGCTATGCTTCTTTCTTTCTCATCTTGCTTATTACCTTGTTATTTTATTTTATTAACTTTCTACTTTGAAATAGTCATAGATTCACAAGAAGTTGCAAAGAAATGGACAGGGAGATCTCTCCCAACCTTCACCTAGCCTCCCTAGATGTTAACATTGCATAACTCTAGATAATTATGATATAAGTATAGTAATAAAACCAGGAAATTGACATTGGTACAATTTACAGAGCTTTAGATTTCACCAAACATGTAACTCTGTGTGTGTGTGCACATGTGTGGGCTTGTGTGTGTACCCACATCTCTATGCAAATTTATAATGTGTGTAGCTTCATGTAGCCAATAGCACTATCAAGATGCTTTACTGTCACCAAAGGCTCCTTCCTATTACTGCTTAGTAGCCATACCAAACCTCCATTCCCATCCCTAGCCCCTGGCAATTGTTAATTTGTTTTCCATCTCTATAATTATGTCATTTCAGAAATGTTGAGAATGGCAGGAGGCAGCCAAATGTCAAGGCAGATAGTGTAGGTCCCCAGTGAAACATCCCTTCTAAACTGAAGACAGTTTAAAGCCTGAAAGTCAAGCTACAAGCTAAATCCTTGGACTAGATTGAGAACTTGTCTCCCTGTTTGGCTCCCTTTTCTGATTGATCCCTACCCTTCATCTATTTTACATATACCTACCCTTTCCTAACTGGTTTTCTACTCTGTTGAGTCCACCTTTGAATGGTGTCTTCGCTTTAACCTTTTTTCCATACTCACAAACCAATCAGCACACACTCCCCTTTCAGAGTCAACAAAGGGCCCTGGACCCAGCCACACAGGGAACTTTCCTGCCATCAGATAAGGGAATCTCCCTCACTCCCTGTGTCCTCTCTTTGCTGAGAGCTTTCCTTTTACTTAATAAATTCTACTCTACTCACACTCCTCTGGTGTCTGCACATCTAATTCTTCCTGGTTGCGAGACAAGAACTCGGACCTAGCTGAGCTGAAAAGCAGAAAGAACACAACAATGCTACATAATGGAATATAGCAATATATTATCCTTTGAGTTGGCCTTTTTTTCACTCCACATAATTTCCTGGAAGTTCACCCAGATGGTTGTATGAATCAATAGTTTGTACCTTTTATTGATGAATAGTGTTCCATGGCATGCATTTACCACCATTTGTTTAGTCATTCACTCTGTAAAGGACATTTGGTTAATTTTCAGTTTCAGGCTATAATGAATAAATCCTCTGTAAACACTTATTTACAAGGTTCTTCATGCAAATAAGTTTTCATTTCTGTGGGATAAATGCCAAAGGGTGCAACTGCTGGGTAATAGGATATACTGTGTGATTTAAGCAGTGCTAAACTGATTTCCAAAGTGGTTGTGGCATTAAAATTTCTACCACCAACCTATGAGTGATCCAGTTTTTCTGCATCCTTGCCAGCAGTTTGTGTTATCATTATTTTTTATTTTAGCCATTCTAATAGTTATATAGTAATATCTCATTATGATTTCAATTTCCACTTCTCTAATGACTAACAATGTTGAACATCTTTTCATGTGCTTATTAGCCTTCTATATATCCTCCCCATGAAATATCTATTCAGGCCTTTTCTCCATTTAAAAATGGATATTTTTGATTTCAGGTCAAGATCCAAGATGGCCGAATAGGAACAGCTCTGGAGTGCAGTTCCCAGTGAGAACACAGAGGGTGAGTGATCATCGCATTTCCAAAAGAGTTTTTACTGCCCCCAGACCAGGAGATTCCTAGCTGGAAAAGCACCACGAGTCTCCAGCACAGCCGTTTCAGCTGGCACATCGGGTCTCCGCACAAAAACTCACACAAATCTGGGTGGCTGTTCAACTGGTGCCTGGAATGTCTGGGAGACAGAGTCACCCATTCAACTGAAAAAAAAAGTGCTCAGGACGCAGGCATAGGCAAGGACTTCTTGACTAAAACACCAAAAGCATTGGCAACAAAAGCCAAAGTAGACAAATGGGATCTAATTAAACTCCAGAGCTTCTGCACAGCAAACGAAACAATCATTAGAGTGAATCAGCAACCAAGGGAATGGGAAAAAATTTTTACAATCTACCCATCTGACAAAGGGCTAATATCCAGAATCTACAAAGAACTAAAACAGATTTATAAGAGAAAAACAAACCCATTCAAAAGTGGGCAAAGGATATGAACAGACACTTTTCAAAAGGAGACACATATGAGGCCAGCAAACATATGAAAAAATGCTCACCATCACCGGTCATTACAGAAATGAAAATCAAAACCACATTGAGATATCATCTCACACCAGTTAGAATGGTGATCATTAAAAAATCTGGAGACAACAGATGCTGGAGAGGGTATGGAGAAATGGAACACTTTTACACTGTTGGTGGGCGTGTAAATTATTTCAACCATTATGGAAGACAGTGTGGCGCTTCCTCAAGGACCTAGAAACAGAAATACCATTTGACCCAGCAATTCCATTACTGGGTATATACCCAAAGGATTATAAATTGTGCTATTATAAAGACATATGTATATGTATGTTTATTTCAGCACAGTTTACAATAGCAAAGACCTGGAACCAACGCAAATGCCCATCGATGATAGTCTGGACAAGGAAAATGTGGCACATATGCACCATGGAATACTATGCAGCCTCAAAAACAATGAGTTTGTGTCATTTGTAAGGACATGAGACATGGATGAATCTGGAAACCATCATTCTCAGCAAACTGACACAAGAACAGAAAATCAAACACTGCATGTTCTCCACTCATAGGTGGATGTTGAACAATGAGAACATATGGACACAGGGAGGGGAGTATTACACACTGGGGTCTGTTGAGAGGGACTAGGGGAGGGACAGTGGTGGGTATGGAGTTGGGGAGGGATAACATGGGGAGAAACGCCAGATATAGGTGACGGGGATCGAGACAGCAAACCACATTGCCATGTACGTACCTGTGCAACAATCCTGCATGTTCTGCACATGTACCTCAGAACCTAAAGTGCAATAAATTATATTTTAAAAAAATAAAAATAAATAAATAAAAATGGATATTTTAAAATGTTTCGTTTTGAGAGTTCTTTATATATTATAGATACAAGCTGAACACGTGATTTGCAAATAGTTTCTCCCAGTTTTTATAATTGTTTTTCATCTTTTTAACAGGGTCTTTCCCAGAAGAAAAGTTTTTAATTTTAGTAGACTTCAATTTCCATTTTTAAATTAATGAATTATATTTTTATTGTCAAACCTAAAAATCTTTGTGTAGTCCTAGGTCTTAAAGATTGTCTCCTATTTTTTCTAGAAGCTTTATACTTTTTTTTTCTTTCCCAAGATGGAGTCTTGCTCTCTCGCCCAGGGTGGAGTGCAATGGTGCAATCTCAGCTCACTGCAACCTCCGCCTCCTGGGTTCAAGTGGTTCTCCTGCCTCAGCCTCCCAAGTAGCTAGGACTAAAGGCGCCCACCACCACGCCCAACTAATTTTTGTATTTTTCATAGAGATGAGGTTTTTCCATGTTGTTCAGGCTGGTCTCAAACTCCTGACCTCAAGTGATCCACCCACCTCGGCCTCCCAAAGTGCTGGGATTACAGACATGAGCCACCATGTGCGGCCGAGAGGTGTTTTTATAAGATCATGAATTATTGTTGAATGTTTTAAAATGCTGTTATTGCATTAATCGATATAATCACATAATTTTTCATCTTTAGCCTGTTGCTATGGTGGTTTACATTGATGGATTTTTGCATATTGAACCAATTTGTGTATCTGGTATAAATTCTACTTGGTCATGGTGTGGTATTCTTATTACATATTGTTGAATTGCTAAAATTTTGTTGATGATTTTTGCATTTCAGTTCATGAGAGTTATTGGTCTATAGTTTTATTTTCTGTGTTGTCTTAGTCTGGTTTTGTTATCAGGGTAATGATGGACTTGTAAAAGGACTTAGGAAATATTCCTTCCTCTTTCTGGAAGAGAGTGTGTAAAATTTATGTTAATTATTTAAATTACTGATAAAATTCTCTGGTGAAAAGATTTTAAAATACAAATTCAATTTCTTTAATAGTTATAGGACTATTCATGTTATCTATTTCATCTTTTTTGAGTATTGGTAGTTTTTGGAGTGTGGCAAAGTGGGGAAGGAAAAGTCTTTCGGTGAAGGTAATATTACTAGTGGTAGGCAAACTATACTTAGAAGTCAGCCCCAAGTTAAACACTCAAGACCATATCCCACTTGTTACTTTTTTCACCAACAGAGTTTCCAAACTCACAGACTTTCTGAAGGACCTATTTTTATTCCTGTTTTTCTTTTTCAACAGTACACGTGACTACAGACCCAGTTGAGAGTGGGTAACTGTGGCAGTAACTATCCGTCTATATGTGTAGTTTGGAAGTCAGTATCTGTTTTTATAATTTTAATGTGTGCTGATACAGGCGCTCCACCAATGGGAATCTGACACACTGCCAAACTCCCAGTTTTACTGCACTATCCCCTCCAAGGTACACATAAACTGAGTCACGTAAAGATACCAGACAGTAACAGAGTACCAAGCATCTGCCACACAATGGACTAAGGAGGAATAATTCAACATACCTTAAAACCCAATAAGTGCTTTAAAAGACAACTCTAGGAAACTTGCTCTTCATTTTAATTTAAGAATACTGATTACAGGCTGGATATGGTATCTCACACCTCTAATCCCAGCACTTTGGGAGACCGAGGCAGGAAGATCACTTGAGCCCAGGAATTTGAGAACAGCCTGGGAAACAGTGATATCCCATTTCTATAAAAATAAACAAAATTAACTGGGTGTGGTGGCACGTGCTTGTAGTCTCAGCTACTAGGGAGGCTGAGGTGGGAGGATTGCTTGAGCCTGGGAAGTCAAGGCTACACTGAGCTGTGATCACACCAATGCACTTCAGCCTGGGTGACAAAAGAAGACCCTATTTCAAAAAAAAAAAAAAAGAAAAAAATATTATTGATTACAAAAAGAAAAAAATATTACTGATTACAAAAAGAAAAACAAAATTTGTCAGAAAACGGATTTAAACGTTGAGAAAACTGTTGCTGGTTTTTGGGAGAAACAGGTTCCTGTTCTGTGTCCTTTCAGCAGCATCAGAGCATTTTGGCCGAGAGTCTCTCAGTGCCACACCCTTGGAACCGTAGTCAGAGGCTTTTCCAATGTTTCCCGCCTCTGTGGTACCCGTATTCCAGGAACAGAGTTTAGTTGCTCAAACCTTTGGCTTTTTAATCAGATCGTTGGCAAGTTACTATTTGCTGCTCACAAAGAATTCTGTCTTTGTGAAAAGCACACTTGTTGATTTAGAAAGGTCTTTTCCCATTGGGGTTGCATGTTTAACGTTTCTTAGCAAATATTCACAGCATGGGGACCACCCTCCAGAAGTACATATGACCATCTACAATCAAGAGGATCAATTATGTTAAGCCTGCTGGAAGAATACAGGACCTAAGGATGTCAATCATGCTCAGGCCTGGTTGTGAGTGGTCATTAGACCATCAAGTAATCAAGGACCCTAGCTGTTCACAAATACCAGCCAGCAGTATCCAAAGTTATCCTGTCTCATATTATAACAACTTATACATTACTAAGGCAGTTCTTGGCCAGAATATCTTTAAAAATAGAATCTAGCTTTTATAGGTCACCATATTGGAGATTTTATTTTTAGTTTTAGAAGAATAAATCACTGGTGATTATTGTAATTGCAAACATCACACATTGTAGGGGTTTGATCCTATAATGTTACATCTTATAGAAATTTGATTACCATAACGCCAGATAATTACCAGACTCCAAAGCTTGCATTTTATTCACATTTTTGCTGTTGTGTTTAAGACATTTACAAAATAAGAATATTTAAATCATGGATCCACTTCTAACATTTTTTTATTGAGACAGGGTCTCATTCTGCCACCCAGGCTTGAGTGCAGTGGCTTGAACTTGGCTCACTGCAACCTTCACTTCCTGGGTTCAAGCGATCCTCCCACCTAGCCTCCGCAGTAGCTGGGACTACAAGCACACATCACCATGTCTGGCTAATTTTTGTATTTTTTGGTAGAGACAGAGTTTTCCCATGTTGGCCAGGCTGGTAAAACTCCGTCTGACCTCAGGCCTCCTAAACCTCCTAAAGTGTTGGGATTATAGGCGTGAGCCACTGTGCCAGGCCCTATAACATTCAGGCTTACTTTTGCTCTTTCCTGGGCAGATTTTTTTTGAAATTATTTTATAAAATGAAAGGCAAAACAGTGAGACACCTATTCTTTAATTTTATAAATAAGTTTATTAACAGATAAGCTTACTGCAAATGACAGTGTTCAACATACGCAGGTATGATAACATGAAAAAGTTTGAATTTACTCCATCTACCACCTTACACAGTATGGCAAGTAGAAAGAGGCACTGTAGGTGCAAACCAAGCAATTATAGCTGCTTAAGCCTAAAACTAAAAGAAAATATTCCCAATTTTCTCTTCCATGAACACATGTAGCTTGTTTTGGATTATATTTTTCTACTGCATTTGATCTTCATAACTATTTTTCAAGTCTGGTCTTTCTGTCCATATTATTATGTCTTTCTATTCCATTCTGGGAAGCAATAAGATCTGGAGTAGAAAGATGCCTAATTTCCTTAGGCAGAGAGAACACACCAGGGAGAAAGGCTGCACTAGTGTTTTACCACCCTTTAAATCAGTGCTTCTCAAATGACTCTGAGGGCAAGAATGACTGAGGCATTTGTTAAAAATACTAATTCCCAATTTGGGCTGTTGAAGAGTTGGATTCGATAGGCTTAAGGTGGTACCCAGGGACGTCTTTCTCTCTTTCTTTCTTTTCTTTCTTTCCTTTCTTTCTTTCTTTCTTTCTTTCTTTCTTTCTTTCTTTCTTTCTTTCTTTCTTTCTTTCTTTCTTTCTTTTCTTTCTTTCTTTCTTTCTTTCTTTCTTTTCTTTCTTTTCTTTCTTTCTTTCTTTCTCTCTTTCTTTCTTTCTCTTTCTTTCTTTCTTTTTCTTTCCTTCTTTCTTCCTTCCTTCCTTCCTTCTTTCCTTCCTTCCTTCCTTCCCTCCTTCCTTCTTTCTTTTTCTTTCTTTCCTTCCTTGCTTCCTTCCTTCCTTCCTTGCTTCCTTCCTTGCTTGTTTCCTTCTTTCCTTGCTTCCTTCCTTCCTTCTTTCCTTCCTTCCTTCCTTGCTTGCCTCCTTCCTTCCTTCCTTTCTTTTTTGAGATGGAGTCGAGCTCTATCACCCAGGCTACAATGCAGTGGCGCAATCATAATGCACTGCAGCCTTGGCCTTGCCAGCTCAAGCAATCTTCCCACCTCAGCTTCCTGAGTAGCTGAGACAGGAGGTGTGCGCCACTAAATCTAGCTAATTTTTTTATTTTTTATTTTTATTTTTAGAGATGTAGTCTTGCTATGTTGCCCAGGCTGGTCTTGAACTCCTGGCCTCAAGCAACCCTCCCAACTTGGCTCCCCAAATTACTGAAATTGCATGTGTAAGCCACTGCGTCCAGCCAGACCTCTCATTTATTAAGCTACTGGGACATTGTTATCATCAGGGCAGTTTAGGATGAGTTAAAGTAGGTTCAAGGAACACTTTTACAGGATCAGGACCACCGAGGGAGGCTGTGCAGGTTGTACTCTGCCCAGCCAAGTAGGGAGGAGCGGGGCTGAAATGTTACCAGGCCTGATGGCCAAAACGTGCTCACTGGCAAGAGCGTGGGGGAACCTGAGAAACAGGGGCCTTTAAATTGGTGCACCCACTAGAGGTACCTTTTTCTCATTGGGACCACGCTGAGTGTGTATCAGCTGCTGGTCTGATCAGAATGGCCTACAGCTCTGGTTTTGTGCACAGATTCCTGGGTTCTTACCCCAGATCTGTTGAAACAGCATCTCTAGATTGGTTCTATTTTAAACCATGCCTGCCACTCCCATCTCTGTGACTCTCATACATATAAAAGTTGGAGAACCACCAACTGCTTAGATCCAAAGCCTTTATTTATTTATTTAGAGATGGAGTCTCACTCCATCACCCAGGCTGCAGTGCAATGGCAAATCTCGGCTTGCTGCAACATCCACCTCCTGAATTCAAGCAATTGTCCTGCCTCAGCCTCCCGAGTAGCTGGAATTACAGGCACCCATCACCACACCCAGCTCATTTTTTTTTGTATTTTTGGTAGAGACAGGGTTTCACCATGTTGACCAGTCTGGTCTTGAACTCCTGACCTCAGGTGATCTGCCCACATTTGCCTCCCAAAGTCCTGACATTACAGGCGTGAGCCACCATGAGATCCGAAGCCTTTAAATAGCAATCTCTTTGACAGACGTGACTTCATATTCTTTTCATCCCTAATCTTTGTGGATTTTTCAACCCTCATCAGAAGTTGCAGGCTTGAACTCAGAGGCAGAGGTTGCATTGAGTTGAGATCATGCCATTGCACTCCAGCTTGGGCAACAGATGAGACTCCATCTCAAAAAAAGAAACAAAAAACCAAAAACCAAAAAACAAAAACTGCAGGTGGCATTGAACAGAAATTAGACAGGACCTGGGACTCTAGTGATCTAATAGTACAACTTGAAAAAGCAAAGTCCATAGGTCCTCAGTCCCTTGGGCCAAAAGGCATTCTACCAATTCCTAATACCTTTGGACCTGGAGTCTACTTATAATAAATACACAGACCCCAACTGCGAATGTCACTACTGGAGGTCAATGACCACTACCTGCACTGCTATGTCAATACAGAACCTGTGTCTCCTTCAGTTTCCTCTTAGTTTCCACACTTTCCTGGATTGTGTTCCTTATGCTCCAGTCTTACTGCAACTCATTTCAAAGTATGTCTCTATTCTCTGTAGATTTTGCAAAGTCCCTGAACCTAATCTCCTCTGATATTTTATCTTATACCTGCTGCATTTCTTTCTAACCATTGATTCTCTTTGCAGCTTTTCCTCCCCAGCTCCCTGACTTCTCACCACCTGATGAAACTTTACCCACAGACAGTGTTCAGTTTTGTCCAACCTAAGTGCCAGGGACATGCCCTCAGGACACATTGGCTTCCTTCTGTGGGACAGAACAAACACCTCTGGATACCCACAGCCAATGAGGCTCCATGAGGGCTACCCAGGTTCAGATCTCCAGGAACAGATTTTATTGAATTGTTTTCAATTTTAGTGACTTGTATGTTGTTGTGTCTGAGCCCAAAACATTTCACAATTTTGAGACCCAAACACATTTGAGTCCAACACATTTCACAAAATTGAGACCTAAAGCAAAACTAAATGAGCATCACTTCAGGTTTGCCTGCAGGCCTTCCACCGGGATTTAAACACTGCTTTCCCGTTTCTTAGAATGTTTTGTTAGAACGTCCTTTTGAATCTACATGCATTTTCCCCCTCAATCCCTGCCTTCTGAAACAGGGAATGCCTAGAAGCGCTTGTAGTTTTACCCACATTGAGATGCAGGGAGAGATTTCTATTCTATTTTCAGACTCATTTTTTCATATTATTTCAGATTGCCGCTGATTCTGTTACTGGTAACCAGGTTTCTCTTACTCCAGAGTTTAGATGATTTTATTAGACGTATCTAGAAAGTAAGATACTTCACTATGGAATAAACTGGTCTCTAATGTGTTTTGCATGGCTTCATGTAACCAGAACCATAATATAGGAGGAGATCCAAAACAATTCCTTAATTTTTTATTTTTTGTTGTTTTTTTGAGATGGAGTTTCATTCTGTTGCCAGGCTGGAGTGCAGAGGTGTGATCTTGGCTCACTGCAAGCTCTGCCTCCCAACTTCAAGGGATTCTCCTGCCTCAGCCTCCTGTGTAGCTGGGATTACAGGTGTGTGCCCCTATCCCTGGCTAATTTTTGTATTTTTAGTAGAGATAGGGTTTCACCGTGTTAGCCAGGATGGTCTTGATCACTTGACCCTGTGATCTGCCTGTCTTGGCCTCCCAAAGTGCTGGGATTACAGGCGTGAGCCACCGCACCTGGCCCATTAATGTTTTTAAATAGCTTTCCAGAGGTTAAAAAAAAAACCTAGATTTTGGGAAATCATTGGTTAGGGGAAAAAAACACCATTGTAATTTACTGATTCTTCCTAGAAAAGATTCTTCTTGTCACCAAGACTGGATAGAGGACTTGTTATTAGCACAGGATAATCAGAAAATGACCATTTCTGAACATGAAAGACTATATATTATCTATTCAATGTTATTAATGAAGTGCACTATTTTCTTCTATAGTACAAGTTTTAGTCTTATTAAGCAATTATTTTCCCTTAAGACATCCCCCTAGAAAACTGAGTAATGGATAAATAACCATACTGATCTTCCATGTAACTGGACTCAAGTAATCATTGCTGACTCTCTTTAATAGAGTTAAACATCCTGTGAACACAAATTTCCTGAAAAGCTTTGCTATGTGATACACTTTCAGTGGCCCTGCATATAGAGATCAGTGAGTGAAAATAAACCCTTAGTCTGAAAGTGAACCTGACCCTGGAACAGAACCACCGCCACCAGACAAGTTTCTGTATGTGGTTAAGGGACCAACTCCAGTAACGGGGATGACACACCAGTGCAGGGGGTAACATTTCAAAGGAAGAGAAGGCTCAGGCCACATCCAGTCACCATGCGTCACCAGCCTCAGAGGAAGGGGAACGGCTTATGCAAATTATCAAATGCAGTTCAATTTCCCAGCATTGTTTTCCTCATCTGCAACTGTTTGTCTTTCATTGTAGAACCGAATACCACATGTTCTCACTTACAAGTAGGAGCTAAATGATGAGAATTCATGGACACATAGAAGGGAACAACAGACACTGGAGCCTTCTTGAGGATGGAGGGTGGGAGGAGGGAAAGGAACAAAAAAATATAACTATTAGGGTCTATGCTTAGTACCTGGGTGCCAGAATAATCTGTACAGCAAACTCCCATGACATGAGTTATATATATAGAAACCTGCACATGTTGTCCTCAACGTAAAATAAAAGTTTTAAAAAATGCACCAGAGAATATGTCATGGAAAGGGAATTTCTCTTTTATTTGCAATACAGAAGAAAAGAAAAGCCCTTCTCTTACCTGGATAATGTGGAAAATATTTGATTGCTGTGCACACTGTGATAGGTTGGGTTGAGGGAGGGGAGAGGCAGGAGGCTGGGAAGCCAGGTGGACTCTGTAGAGCATGGCTCCTTCTCCTGGGGTGTCCCTCAGTGTCGCGTTCTGTCCTGGGGAGAAAGTACATCAATGCTTGAATATTAACAACCACTCCCCAAAGAATGGGCTTCTGAGCAGAATAAGATTTGAAAACTAGAATTTATATTTCGAAAGCTTTGGAAAAGTGATCTCTTATCTCTCTTTGCTGGTTGAGGGAGAAAGCTAGGAAACTGCTGGGCATGTTTTGATTAAAAGTTTTGCCAGAGTAACGGATGGGCTTAGGTTTTTCTTTTCTTCTTTCAGGCCCTGGTATAAAGACTCAGCAAGTCAAATCTGGGGGGATGTGAGGAATGAAGCAAAGGCGAGACAGTTCTTAGTGTCAGGGTTCTGGTTCAGATAACAATTCAAAGTGTATAACAAGCCTATAAACATCTGGAATCCATTCAACTGGCCTGGCGGGGTTGCAAGAAAGACTCTCATGAGATTTGTCCGTTACTTCCTGCCCTAATCAGGACATGCATGTGTGAATATCTTTTCTCAGTATGTCTCTACT
This sequence comes from Plecturocebus donacophilus, assembly GCA_004027715.1. Taxonomy (NCBI): domain Eukaryota; kingdom Metazoa; phylum Chordata; class Mammalia; order Primates; family Pitheciidae; genus Plecturocebus; species Plecturocebus donacophilus. The sequence goes on from PVKP010016790.1 coordinate 43,736, forward strand.
TTCATTTCCAGGGGAAATGGCATATGTAGGTATGATTGGAATGTGGAATGAGACAATACATTTCACACATTATTATTAGATGATTATTTCCATAGATCTCCAGTGGTCAATAAAATCTGTCTGGAAATTTACATAAAATGTAATTTTAATAGAGCTTTCTCTATTTTTTCACTTTTGTACATATATGTGTATGTATATGTATATATTAAACACATATAATATTATGTATGTTTATATGTGTGTTTAATATATATGTATTATATATCATTTATAATATATACATATATATTTTTTAAAATAAGGAGGCCAGGCATGGTGGCTTACGCCTGTAATCTTAGCACTTTGGGAGGCTGAGGCAGGCGGATTATCTGAGGTCAGGAGTTTGAGACCAGCCTGGCCAACATGATGAAACTCTATCTCTACTAAAAATACAAAAATTAGCTGGGCATGGTGGTATGCGCATGTAATCCCAGGTACTCAGGAGGCTGAGGCAGGAGAATTGCTTGAACCTGGAAGGTGGAAGTTGCAGTGAGCTGAGACTGCGCTGCTATACTCCAGCCTGGGCAACAGAATGAGACTCTGTCTCCAATAAAAAAAAAAGAAAGAGAGCAAAACATTCTTGTGTGCAGAGATACAGACATAGAAATGCTAGAATCTTTTTGTGTTTCAGGAAAAAGAATATGGTAGCACCAGATATGAGGAGACATGATTTTAACTCTAGTCAAAGTCTTTACAGGAAAGTATAATGTAAAATTTTAAGACTTCTTTTCTGTATATCTAAAAATCAGTTACAGCAACTGGTTTAATGAAAAAAATAGATAAGAATAACACTTAGAATTTCTGTACTTTTCTCCAGGGAGCAACTGCTTAGTACTATAAAGAATTGTAAATATTAATATTTGCTGTTTACAGGGAAAGCTTGAACATTATATTAGAAGTTTAAGGACTAACTTCTGAGCCCTGAGCCTTTGCCAATATACTACATTTATTTTTGGCTCCATGTGTGCTTACAGTTTGCTAATACCCAAGTTCTATGCAGGCTTTGATTTTTTTTTTTTTTTCCAAAAGATCTGTCCAACACTCCTAAGGAATTCCCCTCTCTGACAGGTTAGTGACCTTTCCATAGGGGCTAAATGCACCAGTTTGGCTCATTTGAAGCAAACATATAAAACCAGCGACGGCAATGGAGAGAACACTGAGGACCCCAGTGCTGGGGCCTCATGTGACACCAGAAGTGATTCATCAGCAATACGTCAGAGTTCTCAGGGCAAACAACTTCCACTTCACCACTGGACTGGAAAATAATGATAGAGATGATTTTTTTTAAATTAAGTTTTAAATTTTTGACATCTTGTACTCAGTAGTACCTTTGACAGTGATATATATACGTGTGTGTGTGTGTGTGTGTGTGTGTGTGTGTACAATCTTAGACTCTATCCTTCCTAGTCCCTGAAATACTTGATGGGAGATTTTACAAGTGAAGGAGTACTCCTCCGGGACAAACCTGTGGATAAGAGAATTACAAAAATCAATATCCCAATTATGAAGCCTAATTACATCTAGTTAATAAAGGACAAACTTCTTACAAAAAGGCAAAAGTAATCAAACTCTAATTTGATTTTATTTTAAATGTGCTGAGTCTGAGACCAGTGATTAAATGTTTAAAGGTGAAGTCTGAATGGCCCTATATGCCTTGAATTTAATGAACAGTAGGTTGCAGTGAATAATTTATTCACCAAACATATTAAAGAAGCTTGGAAATGAGAAACCATCCTAATATTTAGTTTACTTTTCAAAAGATGTGAGGCTCTAATGATTATTCAGGTAATGATTTTCATTTAGAGAAGAAAGAGATTTGAGATGTGTAACCAATCTATTGGAGGCCAGGAGGAGCTCCAGGCAAGTTCTAGCCAGTCATTCAATTATCAGTTATTAATTATCTATTTACATGGCAAGTACTGTGCTAGGCAATGGCTATATACAAATAAAGGACGGAAACACTCATGAGCTAGTGAGTAGCCATGGAACAGATTATTGTAATGCACCATGCCAAGTGCCACGGTAGAGGTGGCAACTAAGTACTCTATGGGAATGCAGAGTCACAAGATACTAGCTAGGAAAGCTTTCTTTTTTTTTTTTCTAGATAGAATTTCACTCCTGTCACCCAGGCTGGAGTGCAATGACTCAATCTCGGCTCACTGCAACCTCCACCTCCTGGATTCAAGTGATTCTCCTGCCTCAGCCTTCTGAGTAGCTGGAATTACAGGCACCCACCACCATGCCCAGCTTATTTTTGTATTTTTTTTTTTTTTGTAGAGACAGGGTTTTGCCATGTTGGCCAGGCTGATCTCGAACTCCTGACCTCAGGTGACCCACCCACCTCAGCCTCCCAAAGTGCTGGAATTACAGGCGTGAGCCACCATGCCTGGCCACATTTTTTTTTTTTTTTTTTGGAGATGGAATCCTGCTCTGCTGCCCAGGCTGGAATGCAGTGGCCCCATCACCGTAGCCTTAAACTCCTGGGCTCAAGTGATCCTCCCATGTTCGCCTCTCCAAAACTCTGGGATTACAGGCGTGAGCCATTGCACCTGGCCACATGAGGTGATCTTTGGGGTCTTGAAGAAAGAGCAGGCATGTTCCTGATGACAGAAGAGCCAGTCCTAGGCAAGAGGAGCTGTCAGTGCCAAGATATGGAGTCCTAAAATCACCAGATCTTTTAGAGAAGCTTAATGCTGATGGAGTGTGGTTTGCTTGCAGGCAAGTACAGAGTAAGAGTCAAGAACTCTGGATAGATTTTCCCACTGTTTTCCTGCTTTATCCTTGTCTGCTTACTTAGGTTATAAAGTTAGACAAAAGGATCTCTAAGTTTCAAAATTTTATAAGCCTATGAAATTTGGGGAGAAAAAAATCTGTGGGTAGTTGGATGAAAAGAACTCTTTGGGGTGAACGAGGGTGTGGGATTGTTTCCATGAAAGTGAAGGTTTGCAGCTGCCTCACACAAATAAATTAAACAAAAAAGAACAGCAAGATTTTTTTTTTTTTAATTCTTAGCACATCTTCTTGACATGTGCTTCTAGCACTATTCAGAAGGAAAATAATTTTTCCTCCAATAACAGATAACTTTCGTTTTCATTTCTTTAATTAGGCTCCCTCAGCAAATGGAAAGTTTTTGTCCCAGTGTCATTAGATGGAAAAGTGTGTGTTTTAAAAATAGGCAACCTATTTCTAAGAACAAGATGAATACATATTTGTTGTTGTTTAACTACAGATACATACAAATGCAGGAAAATGAGGGTCCAAGTTCTGGGTGGAAATGTCTGATCACAAGTTCTTTGAAGACTGCAGAAACCAAAGTGGACCTCAAGATATTGGGAAGAAAGGAATGACCTGAAAAATTGACATGCTGTTAATTAATGAAAGAGAAATAAATAGAAATATAATATAATCTCAATTAAATATAATATAATCTCAATTAAAGACATAAAAGTTGAAAAAATAAGGCAGGCTTATAAAAGTATTTGGGACTTTCTTTTAATACATAATATTGAAAATTATTATGACTTGATTATTTAAGTAATTTCACTTTAACTCATAAATACAGGGACTGTAGCTAACCTTTACATTTTTTTTTTTTTTTTTAGAGAGAAAAGGAGAAAGAAAGAAACAGCAAAAGAAAGAAAAAAAAGAA
>PVKP010016791.1:0-47417 GCA_004027715.1 Plecturocebus donacophilus
AAAAAAAAAAAGATGTAGAAATTTAGTCTGTATGTTATAAAGGGGAAGATATTTCAGGATAAAGCTGAAAAGAGAATTAACTTATAACTGAAGAGAAGAATGTGACAACTTTTTAGTATCTGCCCCACACACATTCCTGTTTCTGTGAAAACAACCCCCCACACCTTACATCCATACACCCTCTGTATCCCATTTGTGTTGTGGAACTTTGCTCCCCTAGCCATTATTGATTGGAATATCAGTACATACAGAAGCTAAGTTCTTCCAATCTCCCTAGGAGCTTGGAATTGAAACCAAGAGAAACTAGTTATTCCCTACTATGTATGAAGTGGGAGGGCATGTGTATCTGTTAAGATTAAGCTTAGTTGGCTGGGTGCAGTGGTTCACGCCTGTAATCCCAGCACTTTGGGAGGCAGAGGCAGGCAGATCACCTGAAGTCAGGAGTTCAAGACCAGCCTGACCAACATGGAGAAATCCCATCTCTATTAAAACTACAAAATTAGCCGGGCATGGTGGCGCATGTCTGTCATCCCAGCTACTCGGGAGTCTGAGTCAGGAGAATCACTTGAACCTGGTAGGCAGAGGTTGCAGTGAGCTGAGATCATGCCATTGCAATCCAGCCTGGGCAACAAGAGTGAAACTCCATCTCTAAAAAAAAAAAAAAAAGAAAAAAAGAAAAAAAAAGATTAAGCTTAGCTGCACAGAAAAAGAAATTTAAAATAAAAATGACTTAAAATAGAAGTTATTCGCAAAGTCCAGAGGCAAGTACTTGATATGGCTTGGCTGTGTTCCCACCCAAATTTCATCTTGAATTGTCGTTCCCATAATCCCCATGTCATGGGAGGGACCTGGTAGGAAGTAATTGAATCATGGGGGCGGTTACCCCAATGCTGCTGTTCTGATCGTGAGAGTGAATGAGTTCTCACAAGATGTGATGGTTTTACAACAGGCTTTCTCCCTTTTGCTTGTTCTTTTTGCTGCTGCAGTGTGAAGAAGGGTGTGTTTGCTTCCCCTTCCACCATGATTGTAAGCTTCCTGACGCCTCCAGAGTCATGCTGAACCGTGAGTCAATTAAACTCCTTTCCTTTATAAATTGCCCAGTCTTAGGCATGTCTCTATTAGAAGCATGAGAACAAACTAATACAGTACTCAAGAGTTGCAATGGTAGTTCCACTTCTTCAGAGACCCTTTCAGTACATGGATCCACCATCTCTTTTATCTCTTCATTTTCATGTTCAAAATGTGACGACTGTAGCTCCAATAATTATATCTACTCTCCACTCAGAAGAATAAAAGAAGACAAGAAGAAAGAATAAATAAAACCAGAAGCATAAAGGAAGAGAAAGGCTTATGCTCTTCCTTTTAAAGAGCCATCTCATTGCCTAGAAAATAGCCATGTAGCAACATGGGAAATGTAGTATTTATTCCAAGTGATCTGTGCCCGGTTAACACTGGGGAGAAGAATGAGACTAAGGGTATTGGGTAGGCCACAGAAGTCTCTGCCATATTTAAATTCATGAGCTTAGCCAGGCATGGTAGCTCACATCTGTAATCCCAGCCACTTGGGAGGCTGAGGTGGGAGGAGTGCTTGAGGCCAGGAGTTCAAGACCAGCCTGAGCAACATAGCAAGACACTATCTTTACAAAATATAATAGCCAGGCACAGTGGCTTATGCCTGTAATGGCAATGATTTGGGAGGCTGAGATGAGAGAATCATCTGAGGTGAGGAGTTTGAGACCAGCCTGGAGACCCCATGTCCAAAAAAATATTTAGCCAAGCATAGTGGCACACACCTAAAGTCCCAGCTACTCAAGTGGTTGTTGGAGCCCAGAAGTTGGAGGTTGTAGTGAGCTATGATCATGTACTCCAGCCTGAACAACAGAATGAGACCCTTCTATAGAAAAAGAAAAAGAAATAAAAATAATAAAAATACAATACAATACAATACAATGAATTCATGAACTCTGCTGGGAGAAACAGAGAAACCAATCTGTACAAGGAGGAGAAGGAGGGGCAGGGAGGAGAAATATCCAGGGAGCAGAGGTAGGAGACCGTACGGCTTTAGAGGGTGGCAGAGAAAGGGTAACTGCTTGGTTTCTCAATGGCATTTTACATCTTGATTTCTACCCTATGAAAACTGATTGCAAGGTCTGTCTTTGTTTTCTGTGAGACGCCCCTGTGTTATTATCCTTTTATACTGTATTTAGTGGGTTTCTATTTTTCTGCAACCAAAAGAGCTAAAACTAAAAGTTGCTAAAACCAAGGATAGAAAAGTATGCAAATAACTTGTCACATGGCATGCCAAAACAGTGCAAGCCTCGGAGTTCAGAAAAAGGAAGATTTCATCAAGAAGGGCTGGGAGCCAGGATTCCTCACAGCTTTGGAGCATGGCTAGAATTTGATATGAAAAGATAGAAGGACATTTCATGTACCAGTGTCAGTTAGTTGCAGAAAACTGCAATTCAAGCTATGGAATTGGGAAGAGATGGAATGGGAGAATCATGTGTACAAAACTGCTGGAAGGGCTAGAAAAGCAGGCTGTAGATTTATCTGTGGAAATACAGGCTGGGACATGACTGCTGATGGCCCTGGGAGATGCTGCTGTCTCTGCAGTAGTCAAAAAGGAAGGGAAGCCTGGGCATGGTGGCTCACGCCTATAATCCCAGCACTTTGGGAGGCTGAGGGGGGTGGATCACCTGAGGTCAGGAGTTTGAGACCAGCCTGGACAACATGGTGAAACCCTGTCTTTACTAAAAATACAAAAATTGGCCGGGCATGGTGGCTGGCACCTGTAATCCCAGCTACTTGGGAGTCTGAGGCAGGAGAATCTCTTGAACCTAGGAGGCAGAGGTTGCAGTGAGCCGAGATTATGCCACTGCACTCCAGCCTGGGCAACAAGAGCAAGACTCTATCTGGAAAGAAAAAAAAAAGGCAGGGACATCAAGAAGTCACCTCTGGAATGATTAAGTTCAAGAACACCCCACTATGGCTGCAGTCCAGGAATTATGGCTGCTGTTGTCATATGTCATCCGTACACCCCAGGTTAGTGATCGAACGGCACAACGCTGAATTTGACTACAGCTGCTGCTGCAACCGGTTATTAACATGCATGGCACTCTCTGGACCCGGGAACATTGCTGCGGTGCAAAAAACTCACCTCCTCCTCCCCAATCTTCCTTATTAGCAGCAACAGATAAAAGTAGCAGGAAAATGACTTTTACCTCATTTCTGCCTTTTATACCCCTCAAGGGTTGATCTAGCTGTTGCAATATCCAGAAGCCAGATGCAGAGGATTCTGTGCAATGTAATTTTTAATCATCTCAGCCTCTTCTGTAAGGGAAAAAAAAATACTAAAAGGACATGGAAATGACTGTTGAATAAGACAGCTCACACTAGCCACCACTATGATCTCATTTAAATGGTATGGAGGAAACTTTCTCTAGAATATCTAGATCCTTTTAAAAGAATCTGAATGATGTTTGTGGTTGTAACTCTAGAACGACATGTAACATTTTAAAAAACAAATCAAAACTACCTGGTTAATTCAAATGAGAACAATGTTAGCAGTATTAGAAAAACTTTTTCTTGGCATGGTGGCTCACGCCTGTAAACCTACCACTTTGAGAGGGCCAGGCAGGTGAATTGCTTGAACCCAAGAGTTTGAGACCAGTCTGGGCAACATGACGAGACCCTGTTTCCAGAAAAAAAAAGAAATTAGCTGAGCATGGTAGCACAAACCTGTGGTCTTAGCTACTCTAGAGGCTGAGGTGGGAGGATCACTTGAGCCTGGGAGGCAGAGGTTCATAATCACACTACTGCACTCCAACCTCGGTGACAGAGTGAGATGCCATCTCAAAAAGAAAAAAAAAGGCAAACTTTTCTTTGAATAATGATCTGCCACAGGAACCAGTTTAACTACTCCAGGAGAAATGCAGGTGATACAAATGGCTGTTAAACACCCACCTGAGTTACCTTAGGGCATCCCCTTCTGAACACACTGCAGTCTAATCAGCTGGGAGTTTTCCTAGAACATGAAATTTTTATGGTAGACACAGCTAACTGTCCATGAGAAATGAATGCCTTTCCCTATCATATGACAAGGTTGTTGCTGGGAAGTGTCAGTCTAACAGTGGATTGAGTAGGACCATATGATTACTTTTCTCTTTTTTTTTTTTTTGAGACAGAATCTCATTCTGTCACCTAGGCTGGAGTGCAGTGGTGCAATCTCAGCTCACTGCAACCTCTGCCTCCCGGGTCCAAGCGATTCTCTTGCCTCAGCCTCCTGGGTAGATGGGGTTGCAAACATGTGCCACCATGCCCAGATAATTTCTTTTTAATTTTTAGTAGAGACAGGGTTTCTTCATGTTGACCAAGCTGGTCTCGAACTCCTGTTCACAGGTGATCCACCTGCCTCAGCCTCTCAAAGTGCTGGTTTTACAGGCATGAGCCACCGATCCTGGCCAGGACCACGTGATTACTTCCAACCAATGACAAGCTATGTCACTTTCAAGCCACAGCGCTTAAGAAGTGATGGGCTATTCTTTTCTTTTCTACTTATAGACTGGGGACCACTAAGCCATCTTAGAAGCCATGTCTTGAAACTGTCAGTGCTTTCTTCAACCTAGATCCCTAAATGACTGAGTGGAGAGTAGCTTCCTCAACCCGCATCCCCTTCTGCCCACCTAAAACTGCTCAGGGTAGTTGATATCAACAAGAAAAGCTGCTTCATTGTGTTGAGTCATTGTGTATTTTTGTGTTAATTGGTTACAGTAGCTAGCATTATCCTAATAAATTCAGAGTATCCCTTGTCTTTCATCTTACAACCTTCCTACAGTTTGCAACAAGTGTTGCCAAACATCAGCTCCACCACTCTCTCCCCTTCTTCAAACACAGCAGAAACAAATCAAAACAAACACAGTGAAATACTATATTTTTCTGGTGTTTTATTAAATTATATTTAGAAAGATAAGGGAACACTAGAAGCTGTAACCAATGTACAGCATATAACCAATATAAGCAGGTATGCAAGTACAGAATTTCTGCAGATAGTAAATGTTTCAAAAGAATGGAATATATGAGTAATCATTATTTCATTCCACTGAGCTCATGAATGTAAATTTTGTATTTTCACAAGGTAAGTTATGGCCTGTTTTTGTTGCAGTACAGATTATAACTGATGAACCATATTGGATTAAAGGTGATTTTTTTAAACAAATTTTAATGCCCACTATAACCAAGGTATATATATATTTTAAAGCATAAGATATATAAAAGAAATCTTCAGAGCATGGGGCTGGAGAACTTGTGAGTTTAGTTCTGCAAAGTCAATAGATCTCAACAGATTCAAATGTTGTTAAAATGGAAAAGTTCCTTACTAATTTTTAGTTCAACCTTATTATTTTATAGGTGGATAAACAAGTCTCTGGCAGGCTGAGTGAATTGTTTGTGGCCAACTGCTGTGGCAGAGCATGGACTTGAATTTGGGCTTCTGACTTCTAATCAGGTGTATTTCTATTAAATCACATGGCTCTCTCTATATATTTTGAGACAGAGTTTCACTCTTGTTGCCCAGGCCGGAGTGCAATGGCAAGATCTAGGCTCACTGCAACCTCCACTTCCCAGGTTCAAGCGATTCTCCTGCCTCAGCCTCCTGAGTAGCTGGGATTACAAGCCCCCGCCACTATGCTCAGCTAATTTTTGTATTTTTAGTAGAATCAGGGTTTCACCATGTTGGCCAGGCTGGTCTTGAACTCCTGACCTCAAATGATCCAGCTGCCTCAGCCTCCCAAAATGCTGCTATTACAGGCGTGAGCCACTGTGCCCTGGCCAACACGACTCAATATTGAACCAGAGGAGATGAAAGTACACAAAGTCTACAAATCCAAGTACAGGAAAGAGCACCTTCCCAGAGGCCAGAGCACGCCTAGCAGCAGCATTGCTTCTGGCAGCAGCACTTCTGCTGGCAGCATCCCTTCTGCTGGCAATAGCCCTTCCCACAGCCGCAGCCACACGAGCCGCAGGTGCGGCGGCAGCAGCAGATCACGGGCGTGCTGCAGCAGCCCCCACAGCAGCCGCGGCAGCAGGGGCAGCAGCTGGAGCAGCAGCCCACCCGGTAGCACCTGCAGGTGGTGCAGCTCCCACAGCCACCACCGCAGCCACCACCACAGCCACCACTGCCACCACCACAGCCACCACAGCCACTGCAGCCACCACCACAGCCACCACTGCAACCACCACAGCCACCACAGCCACAGCAACCCATGGTGTCAGTAGAGAGGTCTCAGGTGAAGTGAGGAGAGAGGACTCAGGAGAGATGAAGGGAGTCTGATGCCTCCTTCTGCCGGGGACGCCTTTATATACCATCCTTGGCTTGGGCTTGACCCAAGCACGTGGCTACTTCCCTGTTATTGTTTATCTCAATTCCCTTGGGAGAATTTTATAGCACCTCTGCTTTGCTTCCTTCTGAGGAACTTCTGACATCATAAATAGCTTATTCTGCTTCTGACTTTATTTTCTTTCAAGACATTTACAACAGACCTATAAGAATATGAAATATTTTGCCATTGTATTTATTTCCTACACAACCAATATAAGTCCAGCTCTGAAGCCCTGATGTGAATTGTAATCATTATTAGAATTGTGACCTCTACCCTTTTCCATTTTTATGTAATGCCATTGCTTATCCTTTAAAAGATGGTGCAGTCTGGGCATGATGGCTCACACCTGCAATCCCGACACTTTGGGAGTCTGAGGTGGGCATATCTCGAAATCGAGACCATCCTGGCCAACATGATGAAACCTCATCTCTACTAAAATTACAAAATTTAGCTAGGCATGGTAGCGCATGCCTGTAGTTCCAGCTACTTGGAGGCTGAGGCAGGAGAATCACTTGAACCTAGGAGGTGGAGGTTGCAGTGAGCTGAGATCACACCACTGCAGTACAGCCTGGCAACAGAGCAAGACTCTGTCTCAAAAAAAAAAAAAGAGAGAGAGAGAGTTAGTACAAAGAAAATACATTCTGAAACACCCAAACTGAACATTTTCTAAATCTCTCATTTGCCAGATTCAAGGAGAAGGGTCTGTGGGGCCTTTCCCATCCTTTTTTAGGCTTCCTGCTGTCCCTGGTTAGTCCTCAGATTTTACAAAGAAGAGATAGAGTGAGAGTCAGCTTGAAAGTTGGCAAAGGACTCTCAGAATTGAAGACTGTGGGTCACGGGGATGAGACCTGAGGCCATCTGTGTACTGTAAGCCCTGTGAGAACCTCCACGCATAAACGAGTGTGCAGAGACGGGCCTGACCTTGGGGCTGTGCATCCCACAGCCGTGTGAACCACAGCCTTTCCCTACAGCATAGTGACTTTTCACTGCGGCCTATAAACAGCATGGCAGGAGGACTAAGAAAAACCTATTCGGCATCATACTTTTTAATTAAACAAGTATTACCTTTGAAATATGACAGAGAGCCAAATGCAGGTAAATCTTGTTTGTAAGCCAGAGGTCCCTAAGGAGATTGCATTTGAGTAAAAGCATCAGGTAATTTCAGATAGGATCATCAAGTAAAATCAAGTAGGAACAACAAGTAGTTTCAATGCCATGCGTTGAGCCCTATTTTAGAACTGTGGCCCTGGTGCCACAGGCCCTCCTTCACAGAGGAGGTCTCCACTGGTGGTGATTCTTTAATAATCACAGGAGTGGCCAGTCATGGTGCTGGAATCCCTGCACTTTGGGAGGTCAAGGCAGGAGGATTGCTCGAACTCAGGAGATCGAGACCTGCCTGGCCAACATAGTGAAACCCCATCTCTACTAAAAATACAAAAATTTAGCCAGGCGTGGTGGCATGCACCTGCAGTCCTAGCTACTCTGGAGGCTGAGGCAAGAAAATCACTTGAACTTGGGAGGCGGAGGCTGCAGTGAGCTGAGGTTGCACCACTGCCCTCCAGCCTGGGACAGCAGAGCGATACTCTGTCTCAAAAAAATAAAATAATAATAATAATAAAATTCGCAGGAGTTTTCCATGCACCCGGTATCAACCTCAGATCTAGGCAAGAGGATTCCTGGTCCTGGGCTCTGCACTTTAGAATCCCACATATCACAAGCATACACAAAAATAAATCTATTTAAAAAACATAAGCCCTGATCCACCCCCACCACTTAGGACCCAGAGCTTAGCCCAGAAGCCTAAATATGTGCAGCTGGGACTAGTACAGCTCAGGGACGTGCTTCGTCATGTCTCTTGCCCCACGTCCTCAAAACAGGGGCTGCCAGCTTCTCTCTCCATACCATAGAGGTTCGTGGGTTGATTCCTTCAAAGTGTGACAAGAGATTGTTGGAAAGTACCTAAGTAAGAGAAAAGATGGGTTAACTTCTCAAATCCTTCTTGTCAGCATGACTAAACAGTATTCTTGTGTAATAAAATATTTCCAGTAAGTAGTGGCAAGAATCCAGTTTCTTGATCATCACGTTCTGCTCCATTGTTGGAGGTACTGACGTGCTCATGTGGTGTTTAGAAAAATTGCATGCTGTCATTGAGCAATGTTTGCATTATGAAACAATTCATATTTTTCTTAGATTTCTTTACATGTAAGTCTAAATATAGCATGCATGAAATAGGCTGATTATGCTGGCAATAAATGGACATGAAACACTAGACTTGTGAATAATTTTACTTTCATAACACACTTTCTTAAATGCACTTATATGTTTAAAGAGTCAATAAATATTGCAGCTCCCTTTAAATAATTTTATTTAAAATTTGGATGTTCATTATTTATAATTTAAATTTTGTCTTTACATTTCAAGAATTTAAAAAAAATTTGAAGATTTTTTTAAATTAACTTTTTTTTTTTTTTGAGATGGAGTCTCACTCTGTCTCCCAGGCTGGAGTCCAGTGGCATGATCTCTGTTCACCGCAACCTCCACCTCCCGAGTTCAAGCAATTCTCCTGCCTCAGCCTCCTGAGTAGGTGGGACTACAGGCACACACCACCACATCTGGCTAATTTTTTATTTTTAGTAGAGACAGGGTTTTACCATGTTGACCAGGTTGGTCTCGAACTCCTGACCTCAGGTGATCTGCCCACCTTGGCTTCCCAAAGTGCTGGGATTACAGGCGTGAGCCACTGTGCCCAGCCAAAAGTTAACTCTTAAGCCTATGAAAAATATTTTTAATTTTGTTACTTTTAACTTCCTTTATTTTATTCTCTTAATAAAAATATATTCAGATTTTTTGAGGGGTAACCCCAGGCAATTTTATTGCTTTATCCCTGAACCTCAAATGGCTCATCTATAAGATGGGGATAATAGTATCCATTTTATAATTATGAAGATTAAATACACTAATGCAAGGAAAATACTTTAGTATGTGCCTACCACATGCTAAACACTCAACAAAAGACATTATCTGTACATGCTGATGCTCAAACAGGGATGGAATATATTCAAATTTTATAGTTAGAATGTTGTTACATTTCCTTTTTAATCTTTTAAGTCATTGGCAATAGAATGCAAATTATTTTTAAATTCTTTATAAATATTTAAGAATTTTGCTGAAATGAAGATAAGAAAAATATTCTGAAACAAATAAATGATTTATGAATTATGTGTATTTCTATTTTCTTACTCATGCAAACGTCCCGCCCCATTAGAAAGCATCTAGCCATAATACAATAGTGATTAAATTCAGCTGTCCGTGATACTTTGCCCAAAACCACAGATTTACACACTGTTTGACTTTTTCTTTTTCTTTCTTTTTTTTTTTTTTTTTTTTTGAGACAGAGTCTTATACTCTGTCACCCAGAGGCTGGAGTGCAGTGATGTGATCTCTGCTCACTGCAACCTCTATCTCCCATGTTCAAGTGATTCTCCTGCCTCAACCTCCTGATGAGCTGGGATTACAGGTGCCCACCACCACACCCAGCTAACTTTTGTATTTTTAGTGGAAATGGGTTTTTACCATGTTGGCCTGGCTGGTCTCGAGCTCTCGACCTCAAGTGATCCACCCCCTTGGCCTCCCAAAGTGCTTGGCTTGTTACAGAAAAGAGGTCCCAATCCAGACCCCAAGAGAAGGTTCTTGGATCGCCTGCAAGAAAAAATTCAGGGTGAGTCCGCAATGCAACACAAAAGCAAGTTTATTAAGAGAATAAAGTAGCGAAAGAACAGCTACTCCATAGACAGAGTAGGACGTCATGAAACTAAGAGGAGGTACACATCCACCCTAGGTACAATGCTTATATACATGGGGAGATGTGGTTTGCTACAAGGGTTTGTGATAAAGGATTAATTTTCTTAATTACTATATTTTGCAAGAATCGATATTATTATCTTTAGAGGAAAATTAGGATTGCCTTTGTTGTTCAGATATTGGGATATCTGGACACTCCCAAGTCTGGGTCTGTTGAGTAAACATTATTAATTTGTTCCCTCAACTGTAAAGATCTAAAGGCTCGGAATGCTTACCTTTCTGGGAATGCAGCCCAGCTAGCCCCAGCCTCATTTTCCTAACCCTCATTCAAAATGGAGTCGCTCTGGTTCGAGCACCTATGACAGGATTACAGGTGTGAACCACCGTGCCTGGCCTACACATTGTTTTTCATTTGGTTGTTATAAAGGTGTATTTGACAAGGCGGAAGGATAAAGTACATCTTATTTAAAAATCGGTTAACATGATCTATCACTTTTAGATATTTGAACATACTGTCTATAGGCTTCCCTTTGTACTCAAACCTCAGCCCTGCAAATGACAGGGCTAGGCCCACATGCTAACAAAAATGGAGGTTATCCCAGCCCAGGCGTGCAAAGACCTGGCAGCTCTGAGAGCAGCACGTGCTCAGGACACACAATGGCGTGGTGGACCTGCAGCACAGTGGGAGGGAGGAGCCCTGTGAGGGATGAGGCCAGTTAGGTAGGTGGCTCAAAAGCTGCTCTCAGATGTTTGTGTTTATCCCAGGGGAACTCGCATCACTGATGGCTTAGGCAGGGGAGAAAAAAATCGCAGTAACTCAAGGAGCAGGGGAGCTGTTCTTCCTGCAGGTAAGTCAGTTACAATGCTCAAAACCACACCTTCCAGGAGGGAAACCCCAAGATGCTATTTCCCTTCAGTCATTGGATAGGAGATAGGGTCTGGGTAAGACCATTTCAAATCTAACTTTTGTAAGGAGTTGCCACTACCCTTCGAAAAAGGGAACTGACCAGGCACATTGTCTCACACCTGTAATCCCAACACTTTGGGAGGCTGACGGGGGCGGATCACTTGAGGTCAGGAGTTCAAGACCAGCCTGGCCAACATGGTGAAACCCGTCTCTACCAAAAATACAAAAATTAGCTGGGAGTGATGGCAGTGCCTGTAATCCCAGCTACTTGGGAGACTGAGGTATGAGAATCGTTTGAACCTGGGAGGCAGGGGTTACAGTGAGCTGAGATTATGCCACTGCACTCCAGCCTGGGCTACAGAACAAGACTCTGTCTTGAAAAAAAAAAATTGGGGGGTGGGGAGGACTGGTTGTTTGCCTTCCCCAAATCACCTGAGACAGAATAATATTAAGATAAAAGAGGGCACGTTCTTTATAATGAAATATCTGGTCATTCCTTCTGTTGTTCGTGGGATGCCACTGGGGAATATGATAGGATACCATTGGGGAAATGTTCTTGAATGTGAAATTGGAAGGGGGGTCACGATAGATTAGGAAAATGCATTGCAGGTACAAAGTAGCTCCCTCCAGGCATTTGGCTTGTGCAGGTCCCTGGCACTTCCTGGGTTACAAAAAACAAACAAGCAAACAAAAGCTTCTCCAGGTCCTCCGTCTCCATATGTGGTCATTCTTTTGATCTGATGTCACATTCCACATTTCATTGCCTTACTGAAAATAAACATTGTTTATCTTAATCTACGGGATGCTGACTTCCATCTGAATTCCCCATGTATCTTGCCATTTATTATTTCCCATCTTTCCAAAATGCTCAGCTCTGCCCATAGGCTCAACTTCAAGTAATAAAAGGGAAGTAGTGAAGAGCTTACTTTCTCTCTCTCTTTTTTTTTTTTTTTTTGAGATGGAATCTTGCTCTGTCGCCCAGGCTAGAATGTAGTGGCATGATCTTGGCTCACTGCAATCTCCACCTCCCAGGTTCAAGCAATTCTCCTGCCTCAGCCTCCTGCATACCTGGGACTACAGGCGCGCACTACCATACCCAGCTAGTTTTTGAATTTGTAGTAGAGACAGGGTTTCACCATGTTGGCCAGGCTGGTCTCAAACTCCTGACCTCAAGTGATCTGCCTGCCTTGGCCTCCCAAAGTGCTGGGATTACAGACATGAACCATCACTCCTGGCCTCTCTGCCTTCTGTATCACACAGGAAAAAGGAATATGCTTCTATGAGAAGGACACAAATTAGGGTGACTGAGAGAGAAAAGCGAATGTGGGTTGTTTTGGAGTCCCATGCCCTCTTGGTGGCAGAGCAATATTAAAACTTCCTGGAAGATATCGGAGTAGCAATCCTAATAGTCATGTATTATGTATCTGCAATAAATAATCATGAGTAATGTAGCAAATTGTCTTGCTTGTTTCTCAGCAGAAGTCATTTTCCATACAGCTTTTCATCCCGTGACCATCACTGTTTAGACGTGGGTGTTTGACTGCAGTTCTGTGCATGTGGCAGTGCGTAACAGTGTTTGCAGTGTTGTTTAGAGTCATAAATGTTACAAGTCATTGGGGGGATTGGTTCGGGGATAGCTTATTAATTCAATTCATTCAGCAAATATTTATGGAGAGTCTACTATGTGATCAGCACTTTTCTAAGCATGTGGGATATCCTAGTGAACAAACTCAACACAAATCCCTGCTCCTTGAAGCTTCCACGCTCGTTAAGAGGAAACAGAAAAGCACTGAAGAATATCAGCAAACTAAGGAAAATTGAAACTATAAAGTGTTTTTTTGTAATTTCAAACAAAAGCATATCCATAATCCATGCTATTATACAGCTTTTAAAACAATGAGACAAAGGTATATAGTGCAAAAGATCTCAAATGAAAAGGAAAAGGGAAAAAAAAAGAAGTTGCAGAACCATATAAACTCATTTGAATATGGCTGTGTGTGTGTGTGTGTGTGTGTGTGTGTGTATCTGAAAAGATATACACCAAACCACGCTTCTGCAAATCTCCCACTTACCATAAACCCACCACCACAAACTGCGGCAGACATGCTGAATTTCTCACTTTGTCATGGTGGATTTTTTCCAAGCCCTCCTTGGCGCTCCAGGGGCGTTTACAGCTCTGTATTTCTGCAGATGTCTCTGCTACAGCTCTGTCCTTGCCCAGCCCAAGGCAGCTGCAGCATCTAGTTTGTGGCCTTTTTCCATTTCTTTTGGGAGCTGCCTTTATTCTGAGCCAGCTCTACACTTAAAGGGGCATTTGTTCTATTTTATCCCGAATTCCTAAATGTTTTGTGGAGGAGAGGGAAGGTTTTTTAAAATATCTAGTCTACCATATTGCCAGGCATAAAAATGATTTTTATAATTTTTAAAGAGCTATATAAAGTTAAAAGTAAATCAAAATGGAAAACAATTATATTTGTTCATTCCGTATCTGTTCTTGTAAGAGATGTATTGACACAAGGATGCCACATCATGGAAAGATAATTCTTTGCATGTGAAAGGGTTAGCATAGGCCCTTAGGAAAACGGATGAAATCCTCCAGCATGAGAATGCTGTCAAGATAAATACGCCAGTGCCTTGTAAATAAATCTGAGTAATTCTTTGTTCTAAAAATCAGCACATTGTTGTAATTATAACCTATGTTTTTCTCAACTATAAAACAAAATATTTTTTATTTATAATTTTGAGATTCATTTTTAAAGCTAGATTGATATCAAACACTCCTAAATTATTTGCTTTGAAACTGTGGTTCCTCTTTAGAGTCACTTCCAGTTTTTCTTTTTTTAAAACCTGTACTAACGATCCTTGGATAACGAAGACCTCCAGTAGTCCTTCTTGAAGATGAAGGTACTGAGACTCAAAGAGTTTGAATACTTTTCTCAAGGCTTCCCAAGTGGTGACTTAGAGCTGAGATTTTAGGCCAGGTCTTCATGGCCGCAGGGTGCAGGCTCTGTCCATCCCCTGCATGAAGCCAGAGAGGGCACCGCCTACACCTGTGGCATTGCGCCAGCCCACTTTCTATTTTGCTTGTTCCACATTTTGTTTCTCAGCCCTCTTTCCTATACCTTGACCTCTTGCTCCATTGGGCCACAGAACCTGAGGCCCAGTTTTGAGTTTGCTTTGCAGACTTCCACTCTGAAGGCAGGCACCCTCTATCTCTTCCTCAGGCTCCACCTTTCACAACTCCAGGTGAGAGACCATGTATTAGTCCATCCTTACACTGCTGTAAAGAAATGCCTTCCTTGCCTATTTTTTTAAAAATAGGCCAGGCGTGGTGGCTCATGCCTGTAATCCTAGCACTTTGGGAGGCCAAGGCAGGCGGATCACCTGAGGTCAGGAGTTTGAGACAAGCCCGGCCAAAACGGCGAAACCCTATCTCTTCTAAAAATACAAAAATTAGCCGAGCATGGAGGCATGCACCTGTAATCCCAGCTACTTGGGAGGCTGAGGCAGGATAATCCCTTGAACCTGGAAGGCCAAGGTTACAGTGAGCCAAGATGGTGCCGCTGCACTCCAGCCTGGGAGACAAAGCGAGACATCATCTCAAAATAAAATAAAATAAAATAAAATTTTTAAAAATGGAAAAAACACAAATACCAACTTGGGTAATTTATAAAGAAAAGATGTTTAATTGGCTTACAGTTCTGTAGGCTGTTCAGAAAGTATGATTCTGGGATCTGCTTGGCTTCTGGGGAGGCCTCAGGGAACTTACAATGATAGAGGGCAGAGAGTAAGTGTGCTCATTTTAGATGGCCAGAGAAGAAGGAAGAGAGACTTTTAAACAGCCAGGTCTCCTGAGAACTCTTGTCACAAGAACAGCACTAATGGGATGGGACTAAGCGATTCATGGGAAATTGACCCCATGATCCAATCATCTCCTGCCAGGCCCCACCTCCAACATTAGGGATTAGAATTCGACATGAAATTTGGGCAGGGATACAGACCCAAACCATATTAGACCAATACCCTGTGGGGCCTGATTAGAATGGGCCAGCCTCTCTCTGGACCCAGAGCTTACAGATGAGGGAACTTGGATATCACGTCCCATATTCTGCTTCTGTGACGTCATTGTGATTATCTTGAGGCTGACACCCGGACCTGGCCCGCTTCGTGCCTGAGTCAGTGGGAGGGGTGAGCTGTTACTGCCTGCCGTGGCTGCCTGATTCCCTTTATCATTTCCTGCCTATGGATTCCATTGCCCACATTCCTGCCACAGATGTATCACATGTTCAGTAAATGATTATTTAATACTCTGTTACTGGAAATAAATGAATAATGTCATCATTGTTAATGCAGTTCATAGTGTACTCATGACAAAGTTATAAGGTTTATCATTTCCAAACTACATTTTCTTAACATGAAGACGGCATATTATGTGTGTGCTTTGAGGAAACTAGACTTTCTGAATACATAGAGGGTAATTAACATATGGCATTAGAATCAAGGTCAGTTTCTCATACAGTGAATGTAGATATGAGACCGAATTATCCATAGTCATACGTATTCAAATGCTAGGGAAACTCAACAGTTGTCTATCTTATCCTTAAAGTCTCAAGAACTGAAGCTAAAGGATTGCTTGAAGCCAGGAGTTCAACAGCCTGGGCAACAGCGTGAGACTCTGTCTTTACAAAAACTTTAAAAATTAGCTGAGTGTGGGGATGTGCTTCTGAAGTCCCAGCTACTCAGGAAGGTGAGGTGAGAGGATGGCTTGAGCCCAGGAATTCAAAGCTTCAGTGAGCCATGATTGTACCAGTGCATTCCAGGCTGGGTGGCAGGGTCTCAAGAAAAGGAATTATTTAATCCTCTTTCTGCAGTTAGCAAGTTTTTTCCCACGTAACTAAGCTGAATGCTTCTATACGTTGAAGCTGGTCCTTCTTTGTCCTCACATTTGATAGAAAACATCTAGTAAACATAAGAAATCAGCCCTTCAAGTGTTGGCTGATAGCTATCAAATCACCTTTTAGCCATTTTTTCCCCAGAACATGTTATTGTAAGCTTTATTAATTTTATTATTACTTATTATTATTATTTCGAGATGAAGTCTTGCTCTGTTACCCAATCTACAGTGCAGTGGTATGATCGTGGCTCACTGCAACCTCTACCTCCCAGGTTCAAGCGATTCTCCTGCCTCAGCCTCTGGAGTAGCTGGGATTATGGTGTGTGCTTCCACGCCCAGCTAAGTTTTTAATTTTTAGTAGAGATGGAGTTTCACCAGTTTGCCTAGGCTGGTCTGGAACTCCTGACTTCAGGTGATCCGCCCGCCTCAGCCTCCCAAAGTGCTGGCCTATAAATAGCCACCACACCCGAACTATAAATATCTTTTAATTGCACCTCTTTGGGACATTGTATGGATTGTCAGCTAATCATTGACTTTGGGGGATTTCCAAGGTGCTAGCCATCGCTTTTGCTCTGAGCCTGGGGTTCAGCCCTTTCTAAGGAAAGAGGAGCTCGGGCAGGAGCCCAGCCCGCCTTCCTCTTCATCCTGGCCCATTCCTCATCATCCCCTGCTGTTTCTCTCACTTCTTGTTGGGTGCTCCACTTTGCACTCAAATCTTCTGTGGTGGACCCTTGCAGGTGGGGCAGTCGGATACAGTGAATCCACCAGTCCAGATTATGTCTTGATCTTGCCAGCTGCTACAGACATTTCTCTTGTCAAATATATTCGTGTTCCTTGGAAGAAAAATGCTTCATGGCCCAAAGTATAATGAGTTGACTTACCCAGTAATAGATCTTTCATATAGACAGGTGGATCTTTTACAGAGTCCTGAATATATAAAACTCTCTATTATTATTATTATTATTTTAGACGGAGTCTTGCTCTGTTGCCCAGGCTGGAAGTGCAGGGGCGTGATCTCAGATCACTGCAACCTCCGCCCTCTGGGTTCAAGGAAATGATTCTTCTTTTTTGTTGTTGTTGTTTTACTTTTTTTATTTTTATTTATTTATTTATTTTTTTGCTTCCTCTGCCCGCCCCCTGTTGTTTTTAAATTAGTGATGATACGTGATAACTTATTTAAACCTGAACAAATCCTGATTCATCTTCTCAAATATGTGTATTTTGTTGATTATTCCCTGGAGAGTTTACTCTCTTGTTTTATGTTTTCTCTAAAGGAGTACATGGATCTTAGCTTGATTTGATGTTCCTTCGCAGGCCACAAATAAAGGCAGGCTTGTTTCCCAAGTAACTTGTTTTATCTTTCTAAAAAAAATGCTGATGACAGTAACTGTGTGTGTGTGTGTGTGTGTGTGTGTGTGTGTGTGTGTTATCCCTCCCCATCGTTCTGCCCCTCCTCCCCATCCCTCCCCTCCCTTCCACCCTCTCAACTAGCCCAGTGAGTGTTGTTCTCTTCCCTGTGCCCAAGTGTTCTCATTGTTTACCACCTGCCTATGAGTGATAACGTGGTGTTTGGTTTTCTGTTCTTGTGTCAGTTTGCTGAGAATGATGGTTTCTAGATTCATCCATGTCTCTACAAAGGACACGAACTCATCATTTTTTATGACTGCATAGTATTCCATGGTGTAAATGTGCCACATTTTCTTTGTTCAGTCTATTATTGATGGGCATTTGGGTGGGTTCCAGGTCTTTGCTATCATAAGCAGCACCACAACAAACATACATGTGCATGTGTCTTTATAATAGAATGATTTATAATCCTTTGGGTATATATCCAGTAATGGGATTGCTGGGTCAAAAGGAATTTCTGAGGAAATGATTCTTCTGCCTCAGCTTCCTGAGTAGCTGGGATTATAGGCAGGCACCACCACACCCAGCTAATTTGTGTATTTTTAGTAGAGGCAGGGCTTTGCCATGTTGGTCAGGCTGGTCTCAAACTCCTCACCTCAGGTGATGCACCCGCGTCAGCCTCCCAAAGTGCTGGGACTATAGGAGTGAGCCACTGCGCCCAGCCCTAACTCTCTATTGTAAATGTTAACTCTATTCTTCCAAAGTCCTTCCTAGTCACCCTACTTGAGACCTCTCTACAGCCTTCAATCGCACAGCACCCAGCCCACCTCTCCATTTCAGTCCTGATTCTGGCATTGCTCCCAGAACTCCAGTATTGTTGTTGTTGCTGTTGTTGTTTTCCTGCTGCTGTATTTCCTAGAACATTTTAGTTTTCCTATAAATTTTCACATTGAGACTCCTTAAGATGTTGAACAGCCAAAAGTTCCTTCAATTGTGTAGATTTCAGGCCAGGTTCGGTGGTTCATGCCCGTAATCCCAGCACTTGGGAGGCTGAGGTAGATGGATCACTTGAGGTCAGGAGTTTGAGACCAGCCTGGGGTTTAGTAGAGAAACCCCATCTCTACTAAAAATACAAAAATTGGCTGGACGCGGTGGCACACGCTTGTAGACCTAGCTATTCGGGAGGTTAAGGCATGAGAATCACTTTAACCTGGGAGGCAGAGGTTGCAGTGAGCAGAGATCACACCACTGCACTTCAACCTAGGCAATAGAGTCAGACTCTGTCTCAAAAAAAAATAAATCAAAAATTGTATAGATTTTACCCTTCTTGGAAGGCAGGTGTGGTTACGAAGAACAAAACCTATTTTATGGTTATGATGGTGAGAGGTGTCGTGAAGGAGAAGCTTATAGCAGAGGAGTGTTGACCTAGTATGCGGGGTAGGGAAGATGTGCCTGGAGAACATGGCTGATAGTTGAAGTCTGAAAAGGAGCTGGCCATGAAAGTAGAGGAACAAGAACATGCCAGAAAAGCCAAGAACAAGTGCAGTGGTTCTGAAGGAGGGGGTCATCCTGGAATTCAAGGAATCAAAAGAAAGCCAGAGCATGTGGACTGTGAAGAGAGAAGGGGGAACTGCTTACAAGGAGGCTTTGGGAGTGAGGGAGGCAGGTCTTGCTTAGCAATGAAGGACTTGCAAGAATTCTGGACTTTCCCCGATTGAGTGAATATGCTCTAAGTGGGAGAGTGAGGGTTTCCTTTGCTGTGATGTGGAAAGGGGTTGGAAAAGGATGAACATGGCGATGGGGCAACCATGGAGGAAGCTGCTGTAACAGGCAGAGGGGTGGTGATACTGGATCCAGATGTGGTAATGGAGGTGGAAATGTAACCACCCGCGGGGTTCACCTTGCCTGCTGCCTAGACAGAGCTGATTGATCAAGACAGGTGAATTGCAATAGATAAAGAGTAATTCACGCAGAGCCGGCTGACTGGGAGACCAGAGTTTTATTATTACTCAAATTAGTCTCCCTGAGTATTTGGGAAGCAGAATTTTTAAGGATAACTTGGTGGGTGGGAGGAAGCCAGGGAGCCAGGAGTGCTGATTGATCAGGGTTAAAATCACAGGGAGTGGAAGCTGTCTTCTTGCGCTGAGTCAGTTCCTAGGTGGGGGGCCAAGATCAGCTGAGCCAGTTTAGCGATCTGGATGCCAGCTGATCTATCAAGTGCAGGGTCTGCAAAATATCTCAAGGACTGATCCTAGGAGCAGTTTAGGAAGAGCCAGAATCTTGTCACCTCCAGCTGCGTGACTCCTAGACCATAATATCTAATCTTGTGGCTCATATGAGTCCTACAAAGGCAATCTAGTCCCTGGACAAGAAAGAGGTCTGCTTTGGGAAAGGGCTGGTACCATCTTTGTTAAAGCTATAAACTATAAACAAAACTTCTCCCAAAGTTAGTTGAGCCTATGCCAAGAATGAACAAGGGCAGCTTGGAGGTTGGAAGCGAGATGGAGCTGGTTAAGTTAAGTTGTTAGATCTCTTTCACTGTCTCCGTCAAAATTTTGCAAGGTGGTTTCAGAAAGAAGTCATGGATTTGACATATATTTAGAAAGGACTTAATGATTGATTGAATAAGGAAGGCGAGGTGGGTTGTTTGGGTTAAAGCAAGGTTGCAACTTAAGGTTCAGTCAGCTCAGCCGAGCACGGTGGCCCACACCTGTAATCTCAGCACGCTGGGAGGCGGAAGCAGGTGGATCACTTGAGGTCAGGAGTCCAAGACCAGGCTGGCCAACATGGTGAAACCCCGTCTCTACTAAAATTACAAAAATTAGCCCCGTGTGGTGGCAGACGCCTGTAATTCCAGCTATTAAGGAGGCTGAGGCAGGAGAATCACTTGAACCCGGGAGGTGGAGGTTGCAGTGAGCTGAGACTGTGCCATTGCACTCCAGCCTGGGTGACAAGAGGGAAACTCCATCTCTAGATAAATAAATAATATTTTTAAAAAAGAAGGTTCAGTCAGGTTGAATTAGAAATACTTGTTAGTCATCTGCATAGAGATGTCAAATAGGCTATTGGAAGGTTGGCCCTGGGATCCAGAAAAGGGACAAGGAGGAGGAGCCTCCACTGGATCCACAAGAGGTGAGCCAGAGTGGTGGGAGGAAAACCAGGAGGGGGGTGGAGGATAGGTCAGATTGGACTGGATTTAGTTTTGATGTTGTGATAGGATCCAGACTAGAGTGGAGGCAAGTGACGGCCAGTTATATTTAGACTTCTGTCTCCACCCAAGAAGAACGCACTCTCACGCCCCAGACAAAGGGAAGTGTCTTCCAAAATCACTTGGAAATACCAGTCACACTGATCCCATTGGGTGCTCCACCGTGTAGGAATTAGCCTGAAGGCAACCGAGTGAGGTCTTTATGTTTTTTATCTAATCTCTTTTACAATCCAAAGCCAAGAAACCCAGAGAGCCCTGACCTTTACCCTCAATTTACTATAACGGGAAATCAGAAAAAAAATTATGGAAATAATTTTGGTCAGAGCAAATCATATTCCTCCTATGCTAATGTTAGACAAACATGGACCCTGCTGTAGTCAAAGAAAGACCTTAGAAGTAAAGGTCAGATTCTTTCTCTGCTGCTGGACCAAGTGTTCTTTGGTGTGTAATATTAGAATAAGAAAAGAGGGCCAGGTGCAGGGGCTCATGCCTGTAATCCCAACAGTTTGGGAGGCTGGGGTGGGAAGATCCCTTGAGTCCAGAAGTGTGAGACCAGCCTGGGAAAACCACTAGGCCCTGTCTACAAAAAGAAAAAAAATTAGAAGAAAGGAAATAAAAACAGTCCTCTTTCAGCAGAGATGACAGACTCAAAAACAAAAAGCATGTTTGAAGGGATGTCAGAAATGTCACGCTGTACAAATGTCCCCCTTACTTGCTGATCACTAACATGGTCTAGAGGTTTGCCAGTTGAGCTTTGCTCTTTTGAGGTAAGGGATTATGCCCCATTAAAAACAGCACGCACCTATTAAGAACAGGGGTGGAGAAGTACACAAAAGTCCTTAGGGTGATAGCTTTACCACTAATGCACTGGGGATCTTAAGGGGAGGTAGGGAAGTACAAGTCTTACTTACTTCTTGAGGAATGGCCAAAAATGGGGTTTTAAAAGCATACTCTGAGCCTTGGGACTCTTTAGGCAGGAAGATATTGGGCCAGGATTGCTTGGTAAGGATGTTCAGGTTGTACACTCTACAGATGCACATTTATCCCAGCCAGGATCTCCTGTAGAGGTCCTGATGGCAGTTTTCTGAAGGTAAGGTACACCTGTGTGAGAGATAGAGGCATAACATTTACGTAGTGTAAGGTCTTTTAGGCTGACTGATGGCGCGATGGATGCCATGGTAACCTCTGTGACCTGCACGGACACTCCAGATGAGTTCCTGGAACTAGAAAGCCTGAAGCAACTGGAAGACCACAAAAAGGGGAAGAATGATCAACCCCTGCAGCACCTAATTAACTTGAGACATTCTTCTGTTGTTCCTTATTCCTGCCTCAGTTGATAAGGCTATTGGACTTTGTAACCTATCTTGGTCAACCTCTGACTCCAGACCCTACAACCCCCTCCCAGCTTGCAAAAAGTGCCATAAACTATAACTTCTGTAACTTCCCACTCCCCACCCCAAATCTATAAAACCAACTCCTATCCCACCGCCCTCTGTTGACTCTCTTTTCAGACTCAGGGTGAATAAACAGCCATGTTGCTCACACAAAGCCTGTTTGGGGGGGGTCTCTTCATTCGGAGTGCACATTTAATATGTAGATGAAGGGTGTCCCTTCCTACTGGGCAAACTATGTCTTTATCTATACTACCTAACTGAGAGCAATACACAACTAAATGTTCAAAGGACAATTTTAATAGTGTCAATGTGGAAGAATCTTTTGTTCTGGTCTCTTTACTTTAAAAACCAGTATAATAGACTGGGCATGATGGCTCATGCCTGTAATCCCAGCACTTTGGGAAGCAGAGGTGGGCTGATCACCTGAGGCTGGGAGTTTGAGACCAGCCTGACCATCATGGAGAAACCCCACCTCTACTAAAGATACAAAAAAATGTAGCCAGGTGTGGTGGTGCATGCCTATAATCCCTGCTACTCGAGAGGCTGAGGCAGGAGCATTGCTTGAACCCAGGAGGCGGAGGTTGCAGTGAGCCGAGATTTTGCCATTGCACTCCAGCCTGGGCAACAAGAGCAAAATTCCATCTCAAACAAACAAACAAAAAAAATCAAAATACAGTATAATAGAGGCTTGGGTCACCGGTCTCATCCAGGCCACACTTGGATCAGTGATTGTGGGAGCTTTAGATTCAAGTGTTTGGTGGACTGCCAAAACACTCCTCACACCTGCTTACAGGGATGGAGGAGTGAGGACTGATGGGGCCAGAGATCCAAAGTTCTTCTCTCTCCATGAGAAGGTGTAGGAGCAAGCTGAGCAGTCTGAAGTGGTAACTGAGAATAGAAAACCCTGCAGATGGGCATATTGACACACATGGCTTGTGTGGGTGTGGGTGTGTGGATAGGTAACATCATAGAGGGTATGAAAGGCTATTCAAAAGTCAATAGATCGAATAGGAAAGTGCTAGGAGGACATTGTCATGTATCTACTGTTTGGTCCAACTTTCAGTTTATGGAAAATGTCACCCTCTTTTAGAAGGTAAACATTTTCTGCCTGTGAGCTCTTGAATATGAATTTTATTGCACCTTATACATTTTTTAACTTTCAAAATTCTGGGTTGGGTAGTTATTAGTACCATCTTCACAAATTCTGGACCTTTCCGCATGTTCCTGACTATTCTGGGAAGATTGGTGCGTTTGTTCTCCCTCTGCCTTGTCCTGAGGTCTGTAGGCTTAAGTGCTGTTAGAAGGTTTCATTTTGCTGTGGGTTAGCAGCTGCTAGAAACGACCTTGCCAAATGTGTCATAGACACAAGAGGGCGACGTGTGCTCAAACGTCAACCTGGCCGAGAAAAAGGAATTCAGCCTTCAGGAATTTTTGGCTGAATTCCCAGACCTAAAAAAGGTTAACGAAGTATGTTTGGGAGGGGCAAAATTCACTCCGAAACCTAATCAAAGAGGCAGGATGTGATGTCAGAGTGTGGCGACAGCCTGCCAGGAGCTTGGAGGGGATTCTTACCCTTGGGTTCAGAACTGGGCATTACTCCAGGTTAATGATAGTTATAATCAAGACTCACCTTCTGTCTGGATATTCAGAAAAGACAGACTTCAAGACTGCAGAGAATCAGTGGCTGTCTTGGTCTCTGATGACAAAAACTTTATTCTCAGAAGGTCTCTCATTTATGGGAGGAAAACTGGCTGTGTACTTGCTACATGCCAGGCATGAGTCTCGTAGGGGCTAAGGATTCAGCCCTGAGTAAGACAGCTGAGGCCACTGCCCTCTGGAAGCATCAGTGACTCTTGGCACGTACTTCCATCTGTTTGTTTCTTTTCTCCCTGAGCCAGTCCAAACCAGCAGTGTCTACATCATCTATTCTTATTCTGAAAGAGAATGCAAGTCACACATTCATGGCTGTGGGCCACATTTTTTTAGAGATACCATCTGCTTCCAGTTTTTCTGACTGTTTGTGGAGAGTGGTGATTCCAACAATCTTCTACCAAATGTAAGGGGGTGATCAAAGTGTTTAGTGTTTGCCATAGAGACATCTCTAACTTGGCCTGATCTCAGTGCACTGCTTTTTGGATTTACTGAACAAATTGAACAATAACTCGGCCCCTCTTCCATGGAATTTTTCCTAATCTCTCTAGCCGGGGTTACACTATGACTCCTCTAGGTCTCTGTACATCATAGCACCTTTGTGGGCGACCACTGCCACCTCAGGTCTCTGCTGATGGCACCATATTTCCTTTCGTTGCCAGCTTTTTAGGATTCTAAAGCCTACTTAGCCATTAGCTTTATTTTTCCTTTGAGACGGGGTCTCACTGCGTTGCCCAGGCTAGAGAGCAGTGATGCAGTCACAGCTCACTGCAGCCTCAACCTCTTGGGCTCAAGTGATCCTCCCACCGAAGTCCCCCAAGTAGCTGGGACTACAGATGCTCACAACCACGCCCAACTAATCTTTGTATTTTTTGTAGCAACAGGGTTTCATTATGTTGCCCAGGCTTGTCTCAAACTCCTGAGCTCAAGTCATCCTCCCACCTCAGCCTCCCAAAATGCTGGGATTACAGGCATGAGCCACTGTGGCTGGACTAGCTATTTTTAAAATTGGAGTTGGAGGAGGGAGGAATAGAAAGGCTGCATCTGCTTAGTAAATGACTTCCCGCCACCAACACACGTACCCAGTAGATGGCAACACCCATGAAAGTTCTTCTATCCTGTTGTGAATGATGGATTCCCAACTCTTCAGGACCCTGCACTCTTCAGCATCTGCTCTTCCCTCTTGAGTCAGGGAAAAGTCTGCAAAAAAGCCTGCAAAAGTCTGGGTTGTATCATAGGCATCTTGGGGCTCACCTTCTAGAGAAGGTCAGAGGGTACAGCAAAAAAAAAAAAAAGCTTTCTGACTGTGACCTAATCCATAGACCCCGGCACACTTCATCAGTCAGGTGGGAGCACGCCCCTGTCCTCAGGCTGTCTTTCGCTGTGGCAACAGGCTGTTCTGTCGCTAATCCTCTTCTGTAATTCCCATCGCCCTGCTCGATCTTGCAATTCTCTGGCCCAGTGGCCTTTATAGCGGGTCATTCCTGGGACACGGGGAACCAATATGCTGTAAAAAATGCAACCTGACAGCAACATGCTCTCACCAAAAGTGGGACTCTCGGATTTTGTGTGCGTCAACTCAGAAGAAACGAGAAAAAGACCCCACCATGTGTTGGATGAGCATGAAACTTGGATGCCGTGACTAAAAGGTGCTTTGATCAGGCGAATCCATTGACAGTGAGAAGGAAGAGACTTTCAATGTGCTTTGCACTTCGCTTTGTCTCACTTCGGGTGAACAGTCCCAGTTCTGTCAGGAGTACATCTCTGCGTCTGGCAGCAGCTTGTCTCTTGCCAGGATGCTTCTCTCCATCCATCAGGCAGAATTTTCAGACGTTGTCTTTCCTGTCATGGAAAGTTTAATTCATCATTTTCCTCAGGCCTTGAAATAATTTTTGCAGGAAAAAAATGGTGGTGGTGGGTTGGAGTGGGGGGTTATGACAAATACATTTACAGATTTTTCTTCACATACAATTTAAAAATTACTTATCTTTGCCAGGTGGCGTGGCTCATGCCTGTAATCCCAGCACTTTGGGAGGCTTGGCAAAGGGGCAGATCATTAGAGGTCAGGAGTTCAAGACCAGCCTGGCCAACATGGTGAAACCCCGTCTCCACTAAAAATGCAAAAATTAGCTGGGTGTGATGGTGGCGTACTCCTGTAATCTCAGCTAATCAGGAGGCTGAGGCAGGGGAATTGCTTGAACTCAGGAGGCAAAGGTTGCAGTGAGCCTAGATCACGCCACTACACCCCAGCCTGCGTGACAGAACGGGACTCCATCTTTAAAAAACAAAGAAACAAACAAAAAAACTACTTTTGAGTAGGTAATACAATACATACACACAGTGCAAAAGTCAAAAGGTTCATATAAATGGAAAAAACTCCATACTCTCTTCATAGTCTCTTCCCCTTCATTCCCCAGGCACCCAGTTCCTCTCAACTGAGGTAACCCTGGGTAGTAGGGGTTTACATCTTTCTAGAGATTGTACAAATTAGCAGAGATAGCCTTCATACATATTTTAAGAGTATCTTTTAAAATTTCTAAATCTAGGTAAGTTCTGAAAAGCAATGTATTAAATATACATTAAAATATACTCAATGTGATCAGGTGCGGTGGCTCACCCCTATAAACCCAGCACGTTGGGAGGCTGAAGCAGGCAGATGACTTGATATCAGGAGTTCGAGACTAGCCTTGCCAACATAGCAAAACCCAGTCTCTGCTAAAAATACAAAATATTAGCCGGGCAATGAGCTGGACGTGATGGCAGGTGCCTCTAATCCCAGGTATTTGGGAGGCTGAGGCAGAAGAATCACTTGAACCTGGGAGGTGGAGGTTGTAGTGAGCCGAGATCATACCACTGAACTCCAGCCTGGGTGACAAAGCAAGACTCTATCTCAAAAAAGAAGAAAGAAAGAAAGAAAGAAGGAAAGAAAGGAAGGAAGGAAGAAAGGAGGGAGGGAGGGAGGAAAGAAGGGAGAGAGAGAGAGAAAGAAAAAGAAAGAAGAAAGAAAAAAGAAAAGAAAGAAGAAAGAAGAAAAAGAAAGAAGAAAGAAAAAAAGAAAGAAGAAAATGAAAACATTTTCACCTGAGATCAGGCATTCGAGATCAGCCTGGACAACATGGTGAAACTACATCTCTACTAAAAATATACAGCAATTAGCCAGGCGTGGTGGTACATGCCTGTAATTTTAGCTACTTGGGAGGCCAAGGCAGGAGGATTGCTTGAACCCAGGAGGCAGAGGGTGCAGTGGGCCAAGGTCGCACCACTGTACTCCAGCTTGGGTGACAGAGTGACGTCTGCCAAAAAAAAAAGAAAGAATAGAAGGTCTTGTGTTATTAAGACCCAGGAGAAAAGCTAGTTGAGAATCCCACTGGCCACACCCCAAGAGGGGGCATTTCGCCACTGAGGATATATTGGGTGGTCTAGGGAATTGGCTGGGTCTCAGACACACTTGTTATGCACCTGAAACTTAGAGTTGAACAGAACAACAGCAGCTGGTACAATGACTTGAAAGGTTCTTCGATGAGTTTTAATAACTGGATGTGTAAATATCTGTGTTTGATACTCTTAGGCATCTGATAGAAGTGTTTGATGTCCTTGCTAAGGGACTGGCCTCAGAACAGATGCACGCCAGTGTTGACACTCTCCCCAGCCTAGTGAGTGGCAGCGATTCTTGTGTGTCTGCCTTCTGTCTGTGTTGGAGCTGCTAAACTGGAAGAACTTGTAAGTTGGTAAAATGCTTCTAAAAACCCCTGGCTCCATAAATATTTTTAAAATTAAA
Source organism: Plecturocebus donacophilus (assembly GCA_004027715.1). Taxonomy (NCBI): domain Eukaryota; kingdom Metazoa; phylum Chordata; class Mammalia; order Primates; family Pitheciidae; genus Plecturocebus; species Plecturocebus donacophilus. The sequence continues at coordinate 27,357 of PVKP010016791.1, forward strand.
TTAAATTCTTTTTAGAGATGGGGTCTTGCTATATTGCCCAGGCTGGTCTCAAACTCCTGGGCTCAAACCATCCTCCCACCTTGGCCTCCAGAGTAGCTGGCACTACAGGCACAGGCCACCATACCTTGCTTTGCTCGCTAAATGTTTTTTTTTGGAGATGGACTCTTACCCTGTCACCCAAGCTGGAGTGCAGTGGCACAATCTTGGCTGACTGCAACCTCTGCTTCCCAGTTTCAAATTATTCTCCTGTCTCAGGCTCCCAACTAGTTAGGATTACAGGCATGTGCCACCACACCCAGCTAATTTTTGTGGTTTTAGTAGAGACGGGGTTTTACCATGCTGGGCAGGCTGATCTCAAACTCCTGACCTCAGGTGATCCGCCCGCTGTGGCTTCCCAAAGTGCTGGGATCACAGGTGTGAGCCACTGTGCCTGGCCAGCTCTCTAAATCTTAATGTAATAATACTCTTACTAATTTCTCAGCTGATTTCTCCATTCAATCATTTCTGACAGAATGCTTTATATATAGGTTGACAGTTCTTGGTACCCTCTAGTCAGCCAAATGTATCTCTCACTGTAACAGAGACCCACCTTGTGGCTGCAAGCTGTGCAGCTGAAGAGGGATTCTGGAGAAAGAAGGGGCGTCCTTTTCTTTGGGTCTATTAATGCTACACAATGCGCCTGAGTTCTTGGAGGAAGACATGTCTGTTTTCTTCTCATTCCCTCCCATTGACTATATAGGAGAAAGTGTATGGAGCTTCCTTCAGAAAAATTATTAAGTCCCAAAGATGTGAAGTGTTTCGAATTTTATTCAAGTCCAACATTCCAGGGCAACAACTCAACACAGCCATTCCTGTTCCTTCAGGAGAAGCCATAAGTGTGGGAAGACAGGCAGCTAAGTGTAGAGCACAGACAGATTAGCCATACTGTCTCCTTAGATCCCGAGGCCTGCGTCACCCTCGAGGTTTCCTGGTGTCATCTTAAGGTGCTAGTTATTCCATTCTGGCTGCCTTTTGACTCATTTCGTTTTTTGTCCACAGGCAAGCAGAGGTGAAACCGACCTGCCAACTCTTACCTCAAACCCACTGAGAGAGACCTGGGGATTTCTGAGCGTTTTATTTTTACCTATTGCTCCCCAAGCAGAAGTTCCATTACACAGATGTATTTCTTTTTTTCTTCTCTCTTTTTTTTTTTTGAGATGGAGTCTTGCTCTGTCACCCAGGCTGGAATGCAGTGGCACGATCTCTGCTCACTGCAACCTTCGCCTTTGGGGTTCTCGAGTTCTCCTGCCTCAGCCTCCCGAGTAGCTGGGACTACAGGAGCACACCACCATGCCCAGCTAATTTTTGTATTTTTAGTAGACATAGGGTTTCACCCTGTTGGCCAGGATGGTCTTGATCTCTTGACCTCTGGTGATCCGTCCACCTCTGCCTCCCAAAGTGCTGGGATTACAGGCATGAGCCACTGCGCCCAGCCACACAGAAACATTTCTTTTTTTGTCTTTTTCTTTCTTTTTGAGACAGAGTCTTGCTCTGTCACCCAAGCTGGAGTGCAGTGGCACCATTTCGGCTCACTGCAACCTCCACCTCCTGGGTTCAAGCAATTCTCATGCCTCATCCTCCTGAGTAGCTGAGATTACAGGTATGCGCCACCACACCCAGCTAATTTTGGTAGAGACAGGGTTTCACCATGTTGGCCAGGCTGGTCTCGAACTCCTGGCTTCAACTGATTAGCTCACCTCAGCCTCCCAAAGTGCTGGGATTACAGGCATGAGCCACTGTTCCCAGCCACACAGAAGCATTTCTCAGTACCTAATCTCATTTGCATATCACCCATTATGGAATAAAGGAACCAACAAGACCTTGCATTGGACTCCCCAGATGGGATGACATATGCCTATAAAGGCCAGATCCCCCCCTCCACAAATCCCACCTCTTATTTCTGTTGGCACTGCTCTCACCCGGACAAAAACGAGTTGGAGTGAGGCATTCTCCCTAGTAACCACGTGAAGCAGGATTTCTCCCTGCAGAGGAGCAAAGGAATAGAGAAATGAACGTCTTTGGCTCCTACTCCTATTAACCTTATGGGAGGCTTCTCTGATCCACACAGCTAAAACACCACTGCTTCTCCCCATTCATCATCCATCTCTATGCTTTAATCTGGCTTTATCTTTCCTGTCTTTTCCCCACCAACACTTACCTCCTCCTGCCCTAGAATGTGAGCCCACCGAGAACAGGAGCTGCCTGATTCATTTACTGCTGTATCCTCAGTGCCTGAAACAGTACCTAGCCCACTTCTGAGTAAACAAAAAATATCTATGAAACAAACAGAGGGTTGGGCACAGTGGCTCATGCCTGTAATCCCAGCACTTTGGGAGGCTTAGGTGGGCAGATCACAAGGTCAGGATTTCGAGACCAGCCTGGCCAATATGGTGAAACCCTGTCTCTACTAAAAATACAAAAAAATTCACTGGGCATGGTGGCACGTGCCTATAGTCCCAGCTACTCAGGAGGCAGAGTCAGGAGAATCGCTTGAACCCAGGAGGCAGAGGTTGCAGTGAGCCAAAATTGTACTACTGCACACCAGCCTGGGCGACAGAATGAGACTCCATCTAAAAAAAAAAGAATAGGGGACCTCTACTATTGCCATTGATAGGCACTGTGTCAAACCCTGTACATACATGATACATGTGACACAGGAAGGTGTTAGTGGCATCATTCTACAGGTGAAGAACCCAGGGAGTAACAAAAGAGGTCACATAACTTCCTCAAGGTCACACACTTAGTGAATAGTGGAGCAGGTACTGCCTCTAGATGGTCTGTCCTCTGAAACTCAATTCCGTTTGTCAAATGCAAGAACTAAAGAAAAGTAGAGTGTATTTCACTCTTAAAACCACCTCAGTTTTCTACATAGGTAGAATTTAGGAAAACAGAAGAGATGGCAAACTATATATATATATATATATATATATATATATATATATATATATTCTATAAATATATATAGATGACAAATATATATATATATATTTGCCATCTCTCTCTCTATGTATATATTTATTCTCTGTTTCTCTCTCTCTCTCTCTCTCTATATATATATATATATAAACAGAGAATATGGAGAATATATATATAGAGAGAGAGAGAGAAACAGAAAGCCTTCCTGAGGGTTACAACTCAAACAAGCACCGCCCAATACGAAATGCTCTGAACTGAAATCAAACAACGATTTTCAGTATCTCAGAGGGTTGGATTAACTTACTTAAAGTTTTCCGATCATCCCATCTGCATTTACTGAGGCCCTTGTATGTGCGAGGTTCTGTGCTAAGTGGTCAGGTACTAAGAGAAAGGAGGTAGACTTAGCCCTGTGGGATTTACTGTCCACTTGAGAACAATGAACCCGAGAAGTGTAAGAGACCAGGATTTCTGAAGAACACAGAAGCAATAGTCAGTGTGCTTGGCGAGCGAGTGAAAGAGGATCTGGCATAGACTGTGGGGCGGGGAGGGTGGGACAGGGAAGACTGGCCTGAGGAAATGGTTTTAGAATGGGACTAAACTTACCCTGGAGGTTATAGTTGTCAAAGAAAAGCAAATCATAAACAGCCAGGACACACAACACAGACATAGTGGAGACACTGACAAGAGGAAATGTGAAGGAGGCGATCAGATGCATGGGCAGGGGCTCAGAGGAGAGGTGTGGGCTGGAACTATATTTGGAAGTCGTTGGCTTACAGAGGGTAATTGAAATTGTAGGTGTCGATGAGATCATGTTGGAAAAAATTATACAGCAAGCAAAGAAGGGAGTCCAGCATTGAGCTTTAAGGAAGTCTAACATGTAGTGGCTGGGAAGGGGAGGAGGTGCCAGCCAAGATGCCAGGGAAGGAGCTGGCCAGAGAAACAGGAGGGAATGCAGAAATTGTGGCCACACAAAACCCAGGGAAGAAAGGCTCTCAAAGGACTCACCTGTGCAGAGCCAACACAGCTGGGGGGCTGGAGATATGAGGACGCAGAGATGAACAGGTAACAAGGAGGCCATAGCTGACCCCACGGAGAGGTGCTTAGGGGGCACGATGTGAGCAAGGGTCTGATGAGAGGCAGATGAGAGAGGGTGGGAAGGCAGGGAAGGGAGACAGTATCACCCAGCGGTCTGCAAACCAGGCCCACACACCAAATTTGGCTGGAGGCCTATTTATTTATTTATGATGTATTTATTTATTTTGCAAGGGCCTGTTTTTGTAAACAAGATTTCATTGGAACACAGCCATACCCATTCACTACATACTATATCATGGGCTGAACTTTATCCTCCTCCTCGACACTCAATTTTTTTATTGTCTACATTTTTTTTTTTTTTTTGAGACGGAGTCTTGCTCTGTCGCCAGGCTAGAGTGCAGTGGCACTATCTCAGCTCACTGCAACCTCCGTCTACCGGGTTCAAACAATTCCTCTGCCTCAGCCTCCTGAGTAGCTGGGACTACAGGCGCGCACCACCACGCCCAGCTAATTTTTTTTTTTTTTTTTTGCATTTTAGTAGAGACGGGGTTTCATCATGGCCAGAATGGTCTCGATTTCCTGACCTCATGATTCACCTGCCACGGCCTCCCAAAGTGCTGGGAATACAGGCATGAGCCACCGCACCCGACCTTATCTACATTTAAGGTATATAAATGATGCTTTGATATACATAAACATAATAAAATGATTTCCTTTTTTAAAAGTTTTAATCAGGCCAAAAGAGAGGAAAAAAAGAATAAATGTTCTTATAGTGAAATGATTTCTACAGTTAAGCAAATTAACACATTTCTTCATCTCATATAGTTACCTTTTTGTGTGTGGTAGAAGTACCTAATGACTGTTCTCTTAGCAAATTTCCAGTCTACAATACATTATTATTTTTATTATTATTAGAGACAGGGTCTCACGCTGTTGCCCAAGCTGGAGTACAGTGACAGTCATGGCTCACACTGCCGCTTCAGACTCCTGGGCTCAAGCAATCCTCCGCCTGAAGGTCCTGAGTAGCCAGGACTACAGTTATATGCCACCACACCTGGGTAATTTCTTTTTAAATTTATGTTTTATTTTCCGTAGAGAAGTGATCTCACTATGTTGCCGAGGCTGGTCTCGAACTTCTGGCTTCAAGCATTTCTCCTGTCTCAGCCTCCCAAAGTGCTAGGATTATAGGCATGAGCCACTGTGCCCGGCCACGTACAATATTACTAACTATAGTGTCTCTCCCAAACTAATATGTGGAAGTCCTAACTCCAGTGCCTTGGAATGTGACTGAATCTGGAGATAGAGATAGCGTCTTTAGAGAGGTGAAGAGTTAAAATGTGGTCGCTAAGGTGGGCCCTAATCCTGATAAAGAGGGGATGATTAGGACAGACACACACAGAAGGCAGGCCATGTGAAGACACAGGGAGAAGACGGCCATCTGCAAGCCAAGGAGAGAGGCCTTAGGAGAAACCAACCTTACTAACCTTGTTCTTGGACTTCCAGCCTCCAGAACTGTGAGGAAATAAATCTCTGCTGCTTAAGGCCCCTAGTCTGTGTTACTTCGTTATGGCAGCCCTCGCAGCCCAGTGGCTGTTTTTGCACTACAACAGTTGCAGAGTTGAGTAGTTACAACAGAGGCTATATGGTGAGCAAGGCCAAAACGTTCAGTAGCTGGCTCTTTACTGTTTGCCAAGGCTAGGCATGGTAGCTCACCTGTAATCCCGGGACTTTGGAGGCCAAGGCTGGTGGATCATTGAAGCCCAGGAGTTTGAGATCAGCCTGGGTAACATGGCAAAACCCCACCTCTACAAAAACTGACAAAAAAAAAAAAAAAAAAAGGTCAGGCATGGCAGATGCTGGCATGCACCTGTAGTCCCAGCTACTTAGGAGGCTGTGGCAGGAGGATCATTTGAGCCCAGGAGGCTGAGGCTACAGTGAGCCATGATCGCACCACTGCACTCCAGGCTAGGTGACAGAGCGAGACCTGTCTCAAAAAGAAAAAAAAAAAGGAAAAAGAAATTATTTGCTAACCCCTGGTATAGACAGTTGTTTCAAGGTCATATACCTGGTACATCCCAGAGTCAGGATTTGAACCCCAGTCAGCACTAGCAACTCCTATTCCCTGTCCTATGCCCTGGATGCAGGCTGCCTCCCCTCAGCCAGGGGAGCTGGAGCTCAAAGAGTAAAGTCAGCATGGTTCTTTTCTTTTCTTCAGTTCATGCTCTGTCCTGTAGGCAGCTGTTGTGGGGAAATGCTGAATCATAAATAATTCTTGCATTAATGCCAAGGCAGCCGGAAGGGAAATGTCAGTAGGAAATGGTATTTCAAATAAGTACAAATTTCAAAATTCAGCCAAGTTTTTAGACCATTTCTGACAGCAACATTTTCTTAATTTGAGTTTTGGTAAACTCAGAATCATTCATAAATGTGGATGAAACATACCTTCATTTGGACATATGATCCAGATATATACATGATATAGAATGGGCCAAACAGATCACAGCAAAGAGAGGAACAATTGGTCTTATATGTAACTGACCCTTGTGTCTTTACATCACCCAAGACAATTATAGTATTGTGATATTCACCGTTTGAGCTTATCATTGAGAAGCTCCAGGAAACTTTGATTTCTACTAAAACAGAATGGCTCCTTAGTATAATTTTATCCTCCCAGAAATATATTGCAGAAGTCAGCCGTCACAGTCAAGCTTCATACTTTTGAAGGCCTCTTTGGGATAGTGCCCAGAGACACAGGGGCTGCCAATGCCAGTGTCTGCAGGGCCAGGAGGGAGCATGAGTGAAGCCAGTTAGGCAGAGAAAGCACCTTCCTCTGCCCCCAACCCCACCACCCCCATCCCATTGTGATTATGAGGAAACACAAGCCAGCTGTTCCCAAATCTTCTGCTTTTTCACAAGAAGCCGGAAATCCAGATTTGATGTGAAATTTCCCAGTTTCTAAATATTGGCAACTAATTCAAATTAAAAGAAAAATAAAAACACAGATTCTTTTTGCCCATGGGTTGGACCCTGCATTGGACGCCTGTTAATGACTCCTGCTCTGGTAAAACTCCTTGATTTCCAGCTTCTTGTGAAAAAAGCAGAAGATTTAGGAACAGCTGGGCTGTTTCCTCATAACCACAATGGCTGGGGGCCGGGGCAGGGGGTGAAGGGCAAGGGTGAAGGTCGAAATTAGTCTGCACTCACCAGTGGTCATCATCACGCATTGCAAAACCCTGCTTCCACCTGTGGTCTTCCCCACAGTGTTTCTGTGGCTGTATCTGACTTATCCAGTCTCATACCCAGTTTTTCTCTTCCCTTTATTTCTGGATACTGAAATTCTTGGGGTTATTTAAACCACAGCTGTTTAAAAATGTCAGCATCTGAACCTCATGTTCCAAAGCAAGGAACTGCTGGTCAGCAGGAAGGAGTGCACTAGATTTTTCTGTCACCCTGACAATGTTTTCTAAACCTGGAGTGAGGCTTCCTGACTCAGTCTTCGCCACTCTTCACATAGGAGTTGCCAAGAAACAGATGAAGGGATACTAAAAATACAAGCTTTGCCATCTCCCTGTTCGTTTTTCTTCAAATCTTTTCTCCAGTAAATGCCTCCCCTCTTGAATCTCCATTTGTTCATTTGTTCAATTGTTTATGCATCCAACAAACATTTAGGAAGCAAATAATGTCTGCCAACTACCACCGTAGGGGCTGCGAGGGCCGAGACAGATCAGACTGGGTCCCTGCCAGTGAAGGGCCTGTGCCTATGGTGAGTGAACGTCTGTGTCCTCCTCAAACTCATATGTTGAGATCCTAAGCCCCTAGGTGATGGTATTAGGAGGTGGGGACTTTGGGAGGTGATTAGGTCATGAGGGTGTATCCCTCATGAATGGTATTAGTGCCTTATAAAAGAGACACCAGGGAGCTCTATTGTTCTGTTTCTGCCACGTGAGGGCACGGGGAGAAAGAGGCCATCTATGAACCAGAAATGGGCCCTTGCCAGATACCAAATCTAGCACCTTGATCTTGGACCTCCCGGCCTCGAGAACTGTCAGAAATACATAGTTGTTTAAGCCACACTGTTGATGATATTTTTGTTGTACAAGCCCAAAGGGACTAAGACATGTAGCTTCCTGGACGATCCAGAACCGAGGCCCATGTACGTCTGATGACCACCACTCTCACATATATAACCCTTACCACCCGCTCCTAGGTATAGTGAACTTGGCTTGAAAGAGTAGAAGTGAACAATAAATACTAAATTGAAAGGGGTACCATGGAGTTCCCTAGGAGAAAAAAAATCATCATGGTAGATTCCTTTACACCAAGCAATTATTTTAACAAAGGCATTACTCAAGTTTTTTTTTCTTTTTCTTATTGGACTTTATTATATTTTAGAGCAGTTTTAGGTTCACAGAAATTTTTTTTCATTTATTTATTTTTGTACATGAATAAGTTCTTTAGTGGTGATTTCTGAGATTTCGGTGCACCCACCCCCCAGCCCGAGCTGTATACCCCATACCCATTGTGTAGTCTTTTATCCCTTACCTGCCCCCTCCCTTCCCCCGAGTCCTCAAAGTCTGTTGTATCATTCTTATGTCTTTGTGTCCTCATAGCTTAGTTCCCTCAAGGCAAAATTTTGAGGAAGGTACAGAGAGTTTCCGTGTGCCCCTTGCCACTGTACACAGCTTGTCCCACTATGAAAATCCCACAGCAGAGGATACATTTTTTATAATCAATGGACCTACACAGACACATTATCACCTCAAAGTCCATCGTTTGCAGGGACTATCACCAGAACTATCACCCAAAATTCATCATTTAAAAGGATTCATTCTTGGTGTTATATATTCTATACATTTGGACAAATGTATAATGACATGTATCCATGATTACAGTATCATACAGAATAGTTCCACCGCCCTATTCTCTGCCTTCCCTATTCTGATTTTTTTTTTTAACTTTGAAAGGCTTAAGAACAGCCTCTGTAAAATATTTATATCCTAGACAATGAATAATTTGATCCCTATAGGAATGAGCTGATTGTTATCACATGAGAGTTTGGGGGTAAGCTACAGATGCTAATACAGGAACATAGAAGGTTTTCCCCAAAAAAGTTAGCTGAGATTACCAAATAGCATTAAGGCAGTTAACCCTTATGAAACAGCTAGTAAGAGATCAGTGATGTTATCCCAGAACTACTATTCTCTTCCCATCTCTTCTCTCAGCATTTACCATTCAAACCATTTGGAATCTTTGGTGCTCGAGGCATTGCAATACCTACTTTTTTTTTCTTTGAGAAAGATGATCTTAATTTCTAGTTCAATTTGAACTTGCTGCAGTGAAGAATACCTATATTTGCTGAATTTTACCAGGAAAGGAAGGCACCTTCAGTACAACCTCTACTGGACTAATATTTTAGGAAGCTTCAAGCATTCCAGCCCATGAAGAAAAATCTTCTCAAAAAAATTTGGAAAATATTATATTTTAAAAATTTGGTTGAGTGCAGTGGCCCATGCCTGTAATCCCAGCACTTTGGGAGGCTGAGGCTGGCAAATCACCTGAGGTCAGGAGTTCAAGACCAGCCTGGCCAACATGGTGAAACCCTGTCTCTACTAAAAACACAAAAATTAGCAGGGCGTGGTGGTGCATGTCTCTAATCCCAGCTACTCAGGAAGCTGAGGCAGAAGAAAGGCTTGAACCTGGGAAGTGGAGGTTGCAATGAGCCAAGATCTCAGCCACTGCACTCCGGCCTGGGTGACAGAGCGAGACTCCATCTTAAAAAAAAAAAAAAAAAGATATATTTAAAAGTACATATTAGATCAAATAATATATTTTTATATTAAAATGTTTGGTTGCACTTTGCTGTTTATAAATGCATCCACTTGTGTTTTATTTTATTGTCAAATAGATGTCTATAGATCCATAGTTTTTTGTTTTTACTTATTTATTTATTTATTTTGAGACAGAGCCCAGACTGGAGTGCAGTGGCGTGATCTCAGCTCACTGCAACCTCCGCTGCCTGGGTTCAAGTGATTCTCCTGCCTCAGCCTCCTGAGTAGCTGGGATTACAGGCACATGCCACCATGCCTGGCTAACTTTTTTTTTTTAATTTTTAGTGGAGACGGGGGTTTCACCATGTTGGCCAGGCTGGTCTTGAACCCCAGACTTCAGGTGATCTGCCCTCCTTGGCCTCCCAAAGTTCTGGGATTACAGGCAGGAGCCACTGCACCCAGCCAAGATCCATAGCTTGAATGGGCTTCCAGGATTGGGATAGACAGTAAAGGTTCAGCTTAGGCCTGTTCCGTTTGTGACTGTTGTCACAAATGTTAAATTTGGAGTCTCCTGCCCTTGAACTCACCCCTGACCCCACCAGCATGTCAGGGCCTAGGGAGGAAAGGACCTTATGTGAAATTAAAAGAATTGTCTGGTTAACCGTGTTATACCTTGGGTTCAAATAACTTCGGGTATGGGCACATTTAAGGACAGAACCTAGAGATGAGAGAACTGCTCCTTACTGGATAGAGTGAGATGAGCCCTACTGGCCAGGGTCATCAGACAGCCCTGCTTACTGGCCTGGAGACAAGGACAGTGCTGAAAACTGTCCCCAGAGACATTCCTACTATAGCTGAGACACATCTGGGGACTCCCCAAGACACTAAAAAAAAAAAAAAAAAAATGGAGCCAAGTAATGGAGGCTAAGGCCCTGCAGCACTGCAGTAAAGGTTCAGTGTAGGCTGAAAGAGATACTGGAGATACTGAAGTAGTGAAATGCTGCATTCACAATGACTGTGACCTATGTTATGCCTGTGCCAGTCAATAAGCTATATTTCTCAACTCCAACCTTCCCTCTGCCCCACCCTTCTGCACTCTGCTTTGTGATTCCGGGGCTGTGCCTCTGCAAACCACATTTTTGCTTTGGAGCTGGCTCCCTTTAAGGCTCTCTTCCTATCTTCCCATGGGGGGATGCAAGAGAGAGACTGCAAAGCTGGAGGAGGAGAAAGCCCGTTTTTTCCTGACCACTTTCTTCTCCTGTGAGTGGCACCCAGGCAATGCTTCATTAAGAAGTGAAATGGGCTGGGAGCGGTGGCTCATGTCTATAATCCCAGCACTTTGGGAGGCCGAGGTGGGTGGATCACCTGAAGTCAGGAGTTCAAGACCATCCTGGCCAACATGGCGAAACCCCATCTCTACTAAAAAAAAAAATACAAAAATTAGCCAGGTGTGGTGGTGGGTGCCTGTAGACCCAGCTACTTGGGAGGCTGAGGCAGGAGAATTGCTTGAACCTGGGAGGCAGAGGTTGCAGTGAGCTGAGACTGTGCCACGGCACTCCAGCCTGGATGATAGAGTGAGACTTTGTCTCAAAAAAAAAAAAAAAAAGGAAGTGAAATGAGCATTAACCATTTAGTGCTCAACAGTAGCACCAGCTCCTTCCCCTGTCCACCTCTGAATCCATTCTGCAGTATTTGCAATACCTAACAGAACTGGTCTCCTCACAGCCCCTCACAGACCTCAGCTGTAATATACGGCACCCCTGTTTGAGAATCTGGTGCTCAGCTCTGCAAGGCTCTTCCTCTAAACATCTAAGCTTTAATAGTTTGGGCCTCTTCCTTTTGTTCCCCAAGTCCCAACTCTTCCTATAATTTCTACCTCCATGGTAGTTTTGTGTTATCTTTTTGCCATTTGTGTTACATAGCAAATTTTATGTTATCAGCAAATTTATATTTCGCTGACAATTAAGTCCTCTCTATTCAAACAACTGATGCGTTTTCTTTTTTTCTTTTTCTTTCATTTTCTTTTCTTTTCTTTCTTTGAGATGGAGTCTCTCTGACTCCGGACTGGAGTGCAGTGATGCTATCTTGGCTCACTGCAACCTCCACCTCCTAAGTTCCAGCTACTTCCTGCTTCGGCCTCCCAAGTAGCTGGGACTACAGGTGTGCACCACCACACCTGGCTAATTTTTGTATATGTTTATTTTTAGTAGAAACGGGTTTTCACCATGTTGGCCAGACTGGTCTCCAACTCCTGATCTCAAGTGATCCACCCTCCTCTGCCTCCCAAAGTGCTGGAATTACAGGCATGAGCCACAGCGACCAGCCAGCAGATGCATTTTCTATCTCCTTACTGGATCTTGATTGACACATACCTAAAGTTTCCTCTGTTTATTCATTCAGCAAATAATGTAATGCGTTCCCACTATGTGCCAAACACTGTGCTGAGTGCTGGGACACAGGGAGGAGGGAAAGAGACCGTAACCAAATAGAAGAGGGGAATCTCTCCACACACCTCCACTTACCAGAGGGAGAGATTTAAACTTTCAATCTGGGCCGGGCATGGTGGCTCACAGCTATAATCCCAGCACTTTGGGAGGCCAAGGCAGGCAGATCACCTGAGGTCAGGAGTTCAAGACCAGCCTGGCCAACATGGCGAAACCTCATCTCTACTAAAAATACAAAAATTAGCCGGGTGTGTTTGCGGGTGCCTGTAATCCCAGCTGCTTGGGAGCTGAGGCAGGAGAATCACTTGAAAGTTGAGCCTGGGAGGCAGAGGCTGCAGTGAGCTGAGATTGCACCATTGCACTCCAGCCTGAGAGACAGAGTGAGACTCCATCTCAAAAATAAATCAAACAACTCTCAATCTGTAATACAAATGGTTAATGCTCATTTTGCTTTTTTTTTGAGACGGAGTTTTGATCTTGTTGCCCAGGCCGGAGTGCAGTGGCTCGATCTCGGCTTACTGCAACCTTCACCTCCCAGGCTTCAAGCAATTCTCCTGCCTCAGCCTCCCAAGCAGCTGGGATTACAGGCACCCACCACCACATCTGGCTAATTTTTGTATTTTTAGCAGAGATGGAGTTTACCGTGTCGTCCAGGCTGGCTTCAAGCTCCTGACCTCAGGTGATCCACCCGCCTCAGCCTCGCAAAGTGCTGGGATTACAGGCGTGAGCCACAGTGTCCAGCCTCATTTCACTTCCTAATGAACTTAGAGTATTGAAGTAGCCAGTGCTTTCCATTCTGTCACAAAACCCAATGGTGGATGCTCCTATGGTGGAGCCCTCACCAAGGTGAGACTCACACAAGAGTCAGTTATGTTTGCTCCCAACCCTGTGTATGGCATTTGTATTCATAGTTCTGATTACATTATTCAGTGAAATAGTATGTAAACCAATCAAATGTGAGTGATAAAAGGATGAACGTTATTTTTTATAAAAACTTAATCACAGGAAGCTTCCTATCAACAGTGATACAAGTAGATACCAGGTGACTGAGAAGGGCACTTCACCCATGTTGTATTCTGTCCCCAAGCTGTTAACTCCAGTCTAATCTGGAAAAAAGTTTCACATAAACCTATATTGGGAGACAGTCTACAGGATACCTGGCCAATGTGTCTCAAGACTATCAAGGTCATGAAAAACAAGGAAGGACTGAGAAACTGTCACAGACCAAAGGACACTGGGCATATATGGCAACTACTTGCAAGGAGGAACCTTGGACTGGATCCTGAGACGGACAGACGACAATGAAAAAAGTGGCAAAGGCAGGGTGTGGCGGCTCACGCCTGTAGTTCCAGCACTTTGGGAGGCTGAGGTAGGCAGATCAACTGAGGTGAGGAATGAGACTGGCCTGGCCAACAAGATGAAACCCCTTCTCTACTAAAAACACAAAAATTAGCTTAGCATGGTGGTGGGCACCTGTAATCCCAGGTACTCGAGAGGCTGAGGCAGAAGAATCGCTTGAACCCTGAAGGCAAAAGTTGCAGTCAGCCGAGATCACACCACTGCACTCCAGCCTGGCAACAGAGTGAGATTCCATCTCAAAAAAAATGAAAAAGAAAAGAAAAGAAAGGAAAAGGAAAAAAGGTGGTAAAATACTACTGAAGTCTAGAGTTTAGTTAATAATAACGTGCCATTGTTGGTTTCTTAGTTTTGACAAATGTACCAGAGTAATGTAGATGTTAACAACTGGGAGGATTGGGTGAAGGGTATTCAAGAACTCTGTACTATCTTTGCAATTTATCTGTAAATCTAAAATTACTGCAAAATAAAATGTTTGTTTTAAAAAAAACTAAATTACATGCCTTGAAAGATTTTATATTAGTGGTTGCTTTTAAACAATGCTGTTAAATTAGGCATGGGCATGAACTAATTGTAAATGATAAGAACAGTTTTTGAAATTTTGCTTTACACAGATCCTTACATTCATGCTCCACTTTAAAGAAAATGAAACCAGAAATTGTAAATGATGCTTTCTGGCTATAGTTTATGCAGAAATATGACGCTGAATTCCAATCAACATATTCAGGACGATGCCCTAGGTTAAAACATAGGCAAAAAGAATGCCCATTTATTTATATTTTTATAAAAATAGTTAATATACATGGTATACATTGCTTCTTATGATTCCTTAATTTTGGCATCTAATTTTTAATCGACTTACCAAATACCGGTCTCAATTGCGTTCAATAAGGTGACTTCTACCAAAAACTAAAATCAGATAATCACAGGTTGTGAAGGGCATTCTGAAAGAAATAGGCAGGATGGGGTAATAGAGAGTGACAGGTAGGGGTGGGAGGGGCTTCTTAGAGAGGTCAGGGAAACTCTGAGAAAATGACTTTTGTGTTGAGGTCAGAATATGGCTTTGGGAATTTTGGGTGGCAGAGTGTAATGAAGGAGAAAGTCCTGTAAACAGATAAGTGCAGCAGAGGGTCATGAGATGGATGTGCTGACAGGGAGCAGCAGGGACCGAGAGACGCGTGCTCATTTCTTGCTGCGGATACCAGAAGAGGCTTCATGGAAGAAGCCTTTGCTTTTTTTATTTTTTTCTTCAGTTATACCTCAAACCTCAGTACAAATTTTAATTTGTATAAATTGTTTTCAATAATACTATTATTTTAAAAGAATTATTACTATTATTATGTCTACCAGTCAAAGTTTGTCAATTCCTGAGTTAGAATTAAGAAAGTGATGGAGAAAGTGTTAATAGTATAAATGAAAATTTGAAGTGTTTCTTGGCTGTAGCCATTACATTGTGACTAATATAAGAAATTGAGGAAATGTTCTGCCATTATTCAACATCTATTATCTGATTCAGCTAAGAAGTTGCTCACATCACTGATGAATGAGAAAATTTTCAATATACATCTTCCTTCCTTCATATTCATTATTGTAAACAAAAATAGCACCAATGTGCATGTTGATGCCACTCATTTACCAGTTGCCCCATAGAATGGCTAGAGTTAGAAAAGTTCAGCAAAAAACCACGGAAGTCTTCTGTGAGAATCAATTGGCTACGTGGAATTTACAATGCACCTTGTTGTATTATTGCTGTTTTATTATTATTTCTAAATTATGTGCCATATGTATTTATATCAGTAAAATTTTAAATACATTTATTTGCATATAGGTATACTTTTTGTTTTCTGGGTTGCTGGTTGTTATACATTTATCAACACACCATTGTTCAGGTTTCTAGTTTAGATGAGAAGCTGATGGGGGTGTTGGGAAACACAAGAAGCAGTTTTGCAAAAAAAATTTGGGTTCAGTTTCGGACACTTTCACCAATTGTAATATGTTACATTAAAAAGGGGCCCATTAGGGCCCAACCTCACATCCCATGAGCAATCCTTAGTTTCTTATCAGATCTTGAATGGAATCAAAAGATTTTCTAAAGCCATTAAGTGTTCACCCATATTCTCTTCCCCTTTTAAAATAAGTGGGCCATCGTGTAAGGCTGTTCACTTTCAACTCTGAAGGCGTCATCCACACTGTAGTCCATGTGAAAGCCAGGTACAGATTGAGCTCTTCTCTGTCTCCCATAACCTCTTTTAATCATGCTAAAAAACACACAATATAAAACTTACCCTCTTGGCTGGGCGCAGTGATTCACACCTGTAATCCCAGCACTTTGGGTGACCGAGGCGGACGGATCACTTGAAGCCAGGAGTTCGAGACTAGCCTGGCCAACATGGTGAAATCCCATCACTACTAAAAACACAAAATTAGCCAGGCATGGTGGTACATGCCTGTAATCCTAGCTACTCAGGAGGCTGAGGCAGGAGAATCATTTGAACTGGAGAGCAGAGGTTGCCATGAGCCAAGATCATGCCATTGAACTCCAGCCTGGGTGACAAGAGTGAAACTCCATCTCGAAAATAAATAAATAAAACTTACCCTCTTAATCATTTTAAGTGTACAGTTAAAATGGGCCAATTTGGGCCCTGAAGTTTGGGAACTCCATCATGAAAGTATGTTGCCTCCCAGATAAGATTTCCAGATAGAAACTCTAGCTCTGACCCTCGGTTTGAGGTTAGTTGTAAAAAAGCGTGGGATCATTCTCTTCCCCTTCATCACTGCCTCTTTCAACCCCACAACCATTTCCTATTTACAGGCATCCAGAATTGCGTGCTCAGATCTTTTCTTCTGCCAGCCCTGGACGGTGCTCCCGGGGTGACTGTCCCCACTGTGTCCTGGGCCCTGAGGAAGCCCCTGCTGTGCCAAGGAAACTTGTGAGTTGTTGGAATGACCTGCAGAGAGGGCGGGCTCAGCCAGGACCTGGATCTTTTCTGGACTCAGTAAAATTAACTCTGATGCCGGGATTCCCAAAGTACATTCTGCAGAGTAAGAAGGGCTTTGGTGGAAAAAGTGTTCTGAGGCCACTTAGATTCAAATATTCCAAATTAAGTCAAGTTACTGATAAAGTTAAATGTATTTTAATGTTGGCAGAACATCTTGGAATCTTGAATGGGCCAATGTGGATTGTGACTCTAATACAACGGGTAGAACCTACAGCATTTCTCTACCTACTTGATCTCAGAATCCCTTTTTCTGTGTCTGTCTTTCATGACCACTTGCTATGGATTGAAATGCAGTTGCTATTGTCAAAGTGTTAAGAGGTAGGACTTCTTAAGATGTAATTAGGTCATGAGGGCTTTGCCCTTGCTAATGAACTAGTGCCATTATTGTGGGAGTGAGTTTGTTAGAAAAGGGAGGGTTTGGTCCCCTTTTCTCTGTCTCTCACTTGGTTGCCGTATGATGCTCTTATGGTGTTACAGTGCTGGAGAAATGCCAAGGCAAGATGCTGCCACCTTGATATTGTACTTCCAAGCCTGGAGAATTGGGAGCCAATACACTTCTGTTCATTATAAATTACCCAGTCTGTGGTATTCTGCTGTAGCAGCACAAAGCAGACGAAAACAGTATTGCTCTCTGGAAGACACTTTGACAAGCAGAACCCTGGGCCATCCCAAAAGGTGGCAACATCAGGGAAGAAAAGTGGCTTCTTCATCAGCCTAGGTACATCTCTCTTCTTCAAGGCAAAAATGTGTATTCCAATGTTTTAGTTCAAGTAGAGCACTTTTCAGCTGCAGAACCCAGGCTGGGCTTCAACCAGTCCTTTTTATCACAAGATGAAGCCATATGTGATCTGAGGCTAGAGCTGGAACTGGCCTCATACTTTGACTGAAGTGATTTTTTTTCTATGCCTTGCCCTTCCTTTCCTTCCTTTCTTCCTTCCTCCCTCCCTCCCTTCCTCCCTCTCTCCCTCCCTCTCTCCCCTTCTTTCTTTTGACAGAGTTTTGGTCTTGTCACCCAGGCTAGAGTGCAATGGCAAAATCTTTTTTTCTATGTGTGTCTCTCTCTCTCTTTCTTTCTTTCCTTTCTTTTTCCTGCAGTGGCACAATCTTTTTTTCTATTCCTCTCTTTCTTTTCTTTCTTTATCTCTCTCTTTCTTTCTTTCTGCAATGGTATGATCTTTTTTCCCTCCCCGCCTCCTTTCCTTCCTTCCTTCCTTCCCTTTTTCTTTTTGACAGAGTTTCCCTCTTGTCACCCAGGCTGGAGTGCAATGGTTTGATCTCTGCTCATTGCACCCTCCACCTCCCAGGTTGAAGCAATTCTTGTGCCTCAGCCTCCCAAGTAGCTGAGATTATAGGCGCCTGCAACCACACCCAGCTAATTTTAGAATTTTTGATAGAGGCAGGGTTTCACCATGTTGGCCAGGCTCGTCTCGAACTCCTGACCTCAGGTGATCTGCCTGCCTTGGCTTCCCAAAGTGCTAGGATTACAGGTGTGAGCCACCACTCCTGGTCATCCTTCTTGATTATATTCTAAAAGGATGTTCCCACATTAAGCAAGTTATTAAATCCAGAATCTGCTAATTGGTAAACGGTGTTAAGAGAATCTACAACCTTAGTTCCACAGATACTATAATTATCCACTCGTCATTCAATTACTCAGAAATTCCTATGGGATATAAGTTAAGCAAATAGTGTTTTCATCTATTAGCTATATCTGTATCCTGTTACTATACACCCTGTGGAAAGTTTTAAGGATGCTCTCAGGAATGCAGGGAGGGGAAAAACCACAACATTTTCTATTTCCCAGAAAGCAGAAATCACAATGAAAATAATTTAAATATTTCCTCTTATGCAAAGAACGTCCCAGATAACAATACAGACAATGAGTGACAATATTGCCAGATTGGAGAAGCCGAGGGGAAGGAAATGGCAGGAATTTGGGGGGTAGAAAAGGCCTCTGTGTTCCACACCAAAGATCCTAGGATTCAGAACCATAGGACGCGGGGCAGTTTAAAGATGAGTACACCCTTTCATCTTGCGGATGAGGCGACTGAGCCACAGAAAAGGGACTTGTGCAAGGACATTCAATTCATTTGGCAAGGCCAGAATGAATGAAAGTTGCCATATTTTCCATTTACTTACCTGTTAAGCTCTGGCCCCTGGAGGCAGCCTGTAGTCTCACCCTGCCTCACGCATGTGGGTCGGTCTAAATTCACGTGTTGGCCAGAATTGCCTCTACTTGTATTCTGTAGCCTTTCACTCTCAGGTTTGAGAGCCAATTTCTATGGTGTTTGCTGACCCTTGCTGCTCACCTTTTTTCAGTGCTCTGGTAATGCATTGTAAAGGCATCAGAATCTCTTCACAGGAAACAGTCCACTTTACAATACCTCTCTTAAGTCGAGTTAATATCTAAGCTCCAGTGAGATACAGATACAGAACAACTGGAATCCTATTCTTTAAGATCAGAAATGGCCATAGTCCTAGTTTTTCATTTCCTTTGAAGCAGCCAACATACTTTTCTCCTGCTTCTTTTTTATTTTTAAATAATACAAAATATGGGGATGATTTTATGTTGGAAAGTTCTTTTATTGGCAAGAAGAGGGATTTTTTTTTGATAAAAAATATTTGCAGCTCTTTAAAAAAGATTTTTAAATCTTTTTAAGATTTGCATAGAAACCTACAAGCTGAGTTGCAGACTACTTAAAATAGATGAGATAAAATGACATGTAATGAAGAGAATGAATTTGTTATAATCTATTGACAATCTGCTTAATTTCATGCATCAGTTTAATAAATTAACCAATAAAAAATAAAAAACCATACTCATAAAAACCATAAAGTTACTTCATATGACTTATTACTTGAGTAGCTGCTTCACAAAACAATATTATACAATGTCAAAATGAATAACATTTTCTAAAAGTCAGCGTTATTTAATCAATGCATGGTTACAAACAATAAAATTTATGCAGTTAAGTTCAATGGCCTTTGATACATGTTGCACTCATGCAAGCATTGTAACCATCACTACAAGGAAGACAGAACATTTTCATCAGCCAAAAAGTTATCTCATGCTCATCTACCAGTAAACCATAAACATGATGACCTTTTACTCCCTAAATATTTCTTTTTTTTTTTTTTTAGAATAAAAAGAATGAAAGAGAGAAAGAAAGAGGAAGAGATTTTAGAAAAACAGAGAAAAGGAGAAAGAAAGAAACAGCAAAAGAAAGAAAAAAGAAAAAGAAAGAGGAAGAGATTTTAGAAAAAGAGAGAAAAGGAGAAAGAAAGAAACAGCAAAAGAAAGAAAAAATGAAAGAGAAAGAAAGAGGAAGAGATTTTAGAAAAAGAGAAAAGGAGAAAGAAAGAAACAGCAAAAGAAAGAAAAAAAGAATGAAAGAGAGAAAGAAAGAGGAAGAGAAAGAGGGAGAGAGAATGGGATTCTTGTTTTATTGCCCAGGCTAGAATACAGTCTAAAAATGGGTATTAAAAACCTCTTTTATGCCAATA
>PVKP010016792.1:0-47373 GCA_004027715.1 Plecturocebus donacophilus
CCTTCAGCCATGCTCACCCCTCACCACCCACACCCACAGACATGTTCACCCCTCACCCACACCCACAGTCATGTTCATATGATTGGGATTTCTTGTGGTGCTGACAGAAAAACGAAAGTCTTTTGCATCCTTTGACATCCCTAGCAGAAGTAGAACTTTCCACACAGGCTTTTCACTGGTGTTCTGTGAGATGAGCTGAAGTAAAATGGGCCAGGTTTGTAAAAGTGGGTGGAATGCATTTCAGAAACACAGACTCTGCAAACATGGAAGATGTCACATGCTGGTGGTTCTTCTATGAGCTTCTCTAAGACACTTCCACAGAACACCCTCAGCCATTTCACTTTAGAAAGATCCTTCTGCTCATTAAATGTCATTTTCCTGCCCATTCATGTTTTCATTCCCAGTACATCAGGACAAACACAAGTTGACCAACTCATTAAATTCACTTCAGGAAACCAAACAAAGGAAAAGCACTTTTCTTGGATGATTTAACCCTTTTGAGGGACGGAGTCTGCCAAACCTATGTTTATTTTAGCTAGAAAACATAAATTTCGGCAATGTCTTAATTTAAGATCAAAGTCTTTGGGTGAGACAGTGATATTTTCCAATCTGTGGTCTAATTAAATCAGCATTATCCTACACTTAGGAAAGGCACCCTGAAGCATCAATAAACAATGATTTAAATATGGCATCTGGTTTCCTGATGTTTCCTTCTGTGACTGGAGACCCAGTGGGGTGAGCATTGATAACGGCCAAGTTACCAGACCTGGCATGGGCTGGAAGACTCCCTGGCAAGACCACACATTCCAGTGAGTGTGAGGACCAGATACAAGGGGGTTGCATTATCTGAGGCATTAGAATTGTCAAAGTAAAATGCCCATGAGCTCAGGTCCAAATGCTCCTACATCTCTGGAGCATGAAATCTCACTGCACACCCAACTGAGTTTCTGCCTGAACACTGATGTCTGTTTCCTAGAACCCAGCCCTTCCACCAACACCCGACTCTTGCACAACTGGGCTTGATTGCCCCCCCCCCCAGATTTCCCAGGATTCTGATTCTAGGTAGAGTGCCTTCAACTAATAGTCAAGATGTCACAGGCTTCCAGGCTTCTGAGCTGTGAGGAGAGCAGCCTGGCAGAGGACGCCCCACAGGAGGACCGTGTGCAGGGTGGACCCACAAGTAGAGGCCCGGCTAGAGTTGTCAAGATCAAGATCATCACCAATCTCTATTTAATGTGGTAGAGAATGCTACCACTTGGAGTCTCATCACTTTAAAGTCCTAGAAAGAAGCAGACAGAGTCAGGGAGAAACGTGCTGAGCAGATCTCTCAGTCGTTAGGAGGCTTGACTGTGCAGGAGCCACCAGAATGTGAGAAGGGCTTGGGTTTGGGTTTTCAGAGGCTCAGCGAAGCCTGGGATAGCTCTGACTATTGTCTGGAGATCCTTCCCCCAGGAGGCACCACACCCTGTTAGTCCTGAGGTAGCTGGAAATGCAAATGAGAAACCTACCGCCCCTGAAACCCTTTGTGGGATTAGTGAAGCCATAGGGCAGAAGTCATGGGGGAGCCCCGTGGGAGAAAGGCTTTTCCCAGGACACCCAGGCGATGCAAGCACTTCTAGATAGCTAATAGGATTTGTCTTTATAAAGTCCCCAACTTGCCAATTAAAAAAGAAAAAGACTCAAATATCACAGGCATGAAGGATGTGACTAAAAGAACAACTAATGAGCTGGACAAATAGATACACAGGCGCCGATTATCCAAGATGCTCTTCTACAACAGCTCTCAGACGTTCTCCCTGCTGCTTTAATATCGAGTCCCCAAAACTCAAAGACTGCATAGCACAGGCAGAAAGGAAAACAGGCCCCGCGGTGCCCGCCAAGCTCCCACAGGGTGCAGGTCATGCTGTGGGGGCCTTGAAGATGATACCTTGGCACCAAGATTTCCAATATTAAACACAAATTTCCCAAGTTCCCTCCGTGGTTCCAGGCACACACAGCCCACCTGGGAAACAGGCTTGGCTCATAGACCAGGCTTGACCTCTAGCCCACCTCAGACTCCTTTAACTCGAGTGCCCATGTATGAATCCATGCAAGGCCTGGCTGTAAGCAGCGTAGACTGTCGGTACCCCACTGGCGTTTCTTTGGAGTGGAACACTGTGTGGGTCTAGGCTCTGCTGGAGCTGCGGGCTTATCACGACCTGAGGCCGTGGACTTACCAGGTTCCGAGTAGGAAAGGCTAGCACTGCCAGCTCCGCCTCCCCTAGGCTGCACCTCTCCACAGGCTTCACCTCCCATGAACCCTGCCTTCCATCAGCCCCACCTCCCCTAGTATCTGCCTCCTTATAGTTCCCACCTCCCCTAGAGCCCACCTCCATGAATCCCACCTTCATGAACCCCACTTCCTATCAGCCCCACCTCCCACCACAGCCCCGGACTCTGTACAGCAAGTCACTCACAGCCACAGTTAAAAAGTTTAGACAGGCCTGGGGCCGTGGCTCACGCCTATAATCCCAGCACTTTGGGAGGCTGAGGCGGCGGATCACTTGAGGTCAGGAGTTCAAGACAAGCCTGGCCAATAATTAGCCTGATGCAGTGGCGCCACCTATAATCCTAGCTACTCGGGAGGCTGAGGCGGGGGCAGCAGTGAGCTGAGATCCCGCCACTGCACTACAGCCTGGGCAGCAGAGACAAATTAAATTCGACAGAGCTCAATTTAGCAAAGAACAACTTACCATTGGGACCCCCAGATCCAGTGTGGAGCCGCCAGGGCTGCCCCAAGGCCGGGAGCCTGGATGGTGGAAACCAAACGGCCTCAGGAGTGGAAAAGACTGTTGGCAGGAGGCAACCGACACTGGCCGCGGCGCCTATTGTGACCCAGTTGCTGTGATTGGCTGAGGATCAGCGGCTGTGATTGGCTGAGAGTCAGATTGGCTGAGAGTCCGCTGCTATGACTGGCTGACACCCGGATGCTGTGATTGGCTGAGACTGGGCTTGCTGTCCTGAGAGCATGCGCAGTTCTCACTCTGCCGTATGGCTCGCCTTGGGTAGGGGTGCTCTGGGCCCACATGAAGGTTGAGCTTTCCCTCTCGCTCCGTGAGTGGGGACATCCGGCTCTTGCCCTCAGACACCAGAGCTCCTGGCTCTTGGAACTTTGGACTCGGGCTGAATGACTTCCCGGGCTTCCCCGGCTCTCCAGCTTGCAGAGGGGCCTCCCTGGCCTCCATGGTGATGTGGACCCGCTCCCATCACCACCGCCTCAGGTCTGCACCTCCTGTGGTTCTCTTCCTCTGAGGAGCCCTGGCTGATACCCGGGGCCGACTGGGCCCTCTGCGTCCCTCTCTTCCCTGGACCTGGTCTCCAGCCCCTTCAGCGCCCCCCACCCCCACCCACAGCCCCTCCCTGGGGACCACAGAGGCCTGGGGTTAGGCCTCAGCCAAGGCTGCTCCCAATCCAGAGACGCTTCAGCCTGGCCTTCGGGACAGGATCTCTTCACCTGCAGCCATTCAGAGTCCACGTGCTCATATCCAGCCGGGACTCCCCTCCAGGGGCAGAGGCGGTTCCATCACTCCCAGCAGACCTTGGGCACTTCGGCTTCTCTGATGCTCACCTCCCACCCGCTGGATTTATCTTCACAATTTACTAGCCCCGCCAGTTCCCACCCCTCCCCCACCCCCTGGGCCGCCAGCGTGGTCCCACCTAGTCCAGTCGATGCCTCCCTAGTGGGTGGCAGTGGTGGCTTCTGAGGTTCTCCCTGGTCCCACCTGGCCATGCCCTGGAGTCCCTGTCTAGTGTCAGTTCAACCCTGAAGGATCCAGGGCCACTCCACAGATCAGAGCCCTGAGTGACTCTTGGTTCCGCCGGAGGAACAGCCAGGCTCTTCCTGTGGCCTCTGCCCTGCGTGTCCCTCCAGACGCTTCACCCTGACCGCCCGGAATAAGCTCAGGTCTCTGCCCCTCAAGGAAACCTTCCTGCCCCACCGCGCCCACTTAGTAATGAAGCTTCATCCTGTGCTCCAGGGCCGGGTACCCTGGCTTCTGTAACCTGCTCTGCTTCTGTGCCTGTAGGACGCATCACCTTTCTCAGGTCAGTTACTAACTTTTACTTTGCATGTCATTGTTCATTGCTCGGCTCCCAGGGCAGAGGTGAGCTCTGATTTTCTTTAGGGACATATTCCAGGCTCCTGGAAGAGGTCCTGGAGGGCACTCCTTTGATGAATTTGGATGGAACTGAGGAAGCTGGTGGAGGGGATAGCAAAGACATTGCTCATCTGCTCATAGGAAAACTGTGGGTCAAGCACTATTGGATTCCAACATATCAGCAATCAGTCACCTTTCTTTAAAGTGTGAATTCCTTGACACCAGTTTCCTAAAAGAGCAAGTAAAAAATAAGGGAAAATGTAAATTAAAAGTAAGAGGTGTAACTCTTCCTGTATTAACAGGAGAGTGCCCTGGGACCTTTTCTCAGAGCATTTACTGTAGAAAACTTGTAATTGAAAGTGTTTTGCCCCTTTGAAATGTGTATAACTCTTTTTAAAAGCTAAATAAAATTCGTGACAGTTTTAGCCCAGGAATGTCTTTCTCAAGGACTTGGGAGCCAGTCATTTGAAACATAGTTGTCCAGGAAGGCAGCTCCAGTTTCCCTGGGAGGCAAGGGCCTAGCTAGGTCAACTGGCGGGGCCTCAAAGCTGCAAACTCACCACCTGTTGTAAAGATAGGAGAAGTTTATTTTTCTCTCTGGATAAAGCCAGTTAACAGTTTGGGATGGGTGGCCATCCCAATTGTCAGGTGAATTGGGGGTGAGCTGTGAGTGGCAAGTGGAGCCGTGGTGTTCTCTCACCTGAGTCCGAGTTCCCGCCCACCTCAGCATGAGTGTGCTGGCTGCACCTGCTGGCCATATGAAGGATTGTCTTTGCAATCTCTTAGCGAGTCACCTGTGATGCACATCATATTCCGGTTTAGTGCTTATTCTATCATAAAACTGTCTTCTTTTTCTTCTACCATTGTGGAGATTTTTTCCAGTTCGTCAGAAGATTCCAGTGTTAATTATATTCCCCCAAAAAAGTCTCAAAGATGCAGGTGTTTTTGCAAGACTCTTGGCAGGTGAGGGCTTCTGTTTCTATCGGTGGGAACTTCAGATGAAGACTCCTTTGTGGAAGGGAAGTGAGAGCCAGGACTGGGCTTTTTACACAGCCACGAAGGGATGCCCTTGAGTCAGTAATACCACCGCCCAGCGGAGTTCACCTTCCCCGCTGCCTAGACAGAGCCTATTTTTCAAGACAAGGGAATTGCAATACAGAAAGAGTAATTCACACAGAGCTGGCTGTGCAGGAGACCAGAGTTTTATTATTACTCAAATTAGTCTCCCTGAAAACAGGTGGGAGGTGGTGGGGAGATCAGAGTTTTTAAGGCTAATTTGGTGGGTAGGGACTTGGGAAGTGGGGAGTGCTGATGGGTTGGGCTGGAGATGGAATCATACGGGGTGAAAGTGGGTTCTTCTTGCTGTCTTCTGTTCCTGGGTGGGATCGCAGAACTGGCTGAGCCAGATTACCGACGTGGGTGGCTGGGTGGCATCAGCTGGTGCCTGGATGGGAACCCAGGGTCTGCAAAATATCTCAGGCCTTGAATCTTCGGTTTTACATCAGTGATGTTATTCCCAGAAGCAACTTGAGGAGGTCCAGACTCCTGCAGCTGGAGGCTGCGTGGCCCCTAAATCGTAATTTCTCATCTTGTAGCTAATTTGTTAGTCCTGCAAAGGCAGGCTGGTCCACAGGCAAGAAGAGGGTTTATTTTGGGAAAGAGCTGTTATGATATTTGTTTCAAAGTTGAACTATAAACGTCTTCCTGAGGTTAGTTCAGCCTCTGCCAGGCATGAATAAGGACAGCTTAGAAGTTAGAAGCAAGATGGAGTCAGTTAGGTCTGATCTCTTTTACAGCCATCATTTCCTCAGTTACAATTTTTGCAGCCTTAGTCATGCAGCCAGGCATCTTTGGCTCTGGACGGGGGTCAGCCAACCATGGGCTGCAGGCCATATTGGGAAGCTCTGATGTATTCATAAATAAAGTTTTATTTATGCAACCATCCCCATGAGTTTGGTTATGACTGCGTTTGTACTAGGATGGCAGAGTTGAGTAGTTTTATTTCAATACACTGGTTTGGTGCTAGAGACAAAAATGGAGAAAGTGTATTTCATACATTACCACCTTGGTGGTGGTGGTATTCACTTTGTCTTATGTTTAGTGTGTTGGTGTAGGTTTTTTAATCCAATCTGATCATTTCTATCTTTGAACAGTAAGTTATCATTTGCATATGTTTGTAATATCTTTGAACAGTAAGTTATCATTTGCATGTTTGTAATATCATTCATAGCTTTAAAGCAACTTCAGGCATATTATTTGACTTTTTAAAAATTTACTGTGGGCCAGGCGCAGTGGCTCACACCTGTCATCCCAGGACTTTGGGAGACCCAGGCAGGTGGATCACCTGAGGTCAGGAGTTCAAGACTAGCCTGGCCAACATGTGAAACCCTGTCTCTACTAAAAATACAAAAATTAGCCAGGTGTGGTGGCACGCGTCTGTAATCCCAGCTACTCTGGGGGCAGAGGCAGGAGAATCACTTGAACCTGGGAGGTAGAGATTGCCGTGAGCCAAGATAGCACCACTGCACTCTAGCCTGGGCAACAGAGTGAGACCCTCTCTAAAAATAAAAAATAAAAATAAAATTTTTTTTAAACTTACTGTGTTTTTTTACCTTGTAAAAGTTTATTTTTTGACTTTTTAAAAACTTACTGTGGTTTTTTTTTTAACCATGTAAACAGTGTAGTGTATTTTTTAAATTATAGAAAACTTGAAATATAGATTAAATCAATATCTGTGTCTACTGAGCATCCATTTCACCAACAAACAAATAATTGGTATTAACAGAGTCTCATTTGTTTCAGATCCCTCATTTTAAAGGAGGGGGCATTAGAGACAGCTGAAACCTTAGCATCCACCCTTCCTCTTCACCCTACCTGGGTCATGAATCGTGATGGGTCCCTCGACAGGTGTGTGTGTCTGCTGCTTGAACTTGGAAGGTCAGGCAGTGACGGAAGACCGTGGTGCCCAGCTAAGGAGCAGGTATCCCCAAGAATCCAGATATCCTTAAGAGAATCTGAGAACCCACCAAGAAAAGCAGTCTCAAAGTGCAAATGCAGTGGGCAGAGAGCCAGAAAATTAGATTTAAAGCAGCTTAGATGTGGGAGGTAGCACAGACCTCTAGAGCTGACCTGCCCCTGCCCAGGAGTGCCCCCATGTACATCCCAATAAATTCATCTCCCACCCCCACCCAGGAATGCCCCCACGTACATCCCAATAAATTCATCTCCCGCCCCCACCCAGGAGTACCCCCATGTACATCCCAATAAATTCATCTCCCGCTCCACCCAGGAGTGCCCCCACGTACATCCCAATAAATTCATCTCCCACCTCCACCCAGGAGTGCCCCCACGTACATCCCAATAAATTCATCTCCCGCCCCCACCCAGGAGTGCCCCCATGTACATCCCAATAAATTCATCTCCCGCGCCCTCCCAGGAATGTCCCCATGTACATCCTAATAAATTCATCTGGCTGCCAGGCTGCACTTGTCCGAGGCATTCCTTAGTCGCTTGGCTCCAGTATGGGGGCGATATTGTAGTCCCAAGGTTTTCAGGTTAATAGATCACCTCTGACCTGAAGCTGATATCCATTGTCCCAGCACACATGTGTGCCCCAGGGCTTTGAGTGTACCTGTCCCTGCTCCTCCCCACCCTCTCCATCTGTTTTACTGTCTTTGTCTCTCTCTCTGTCCCCTGCTCTAGCTCTGCCCCATCTTTATGAAAGCACAAAGCACACAGATGTAAGATACGCCTGTGTGCTCTGTGCTTTAAACATGCGTGGACTGCAGAGGCTGTCGCGTATGAGTCCTCACAGAACTGCTGTGCCTTGACCCTTCTGTTTGGGGGACGCACCCATTTGGATCGGTGTGGATCCCTTCATCAAATGTCACGCCCCTTCCTGGTCTGAGTGGTGACCAGTTAGCATTCACAGATGTCAGGCGAGGTTTCTCTTCCCTCATTTTCATCTTACAGCAAATGAGCAGGAAAGACTTAAGAACAGACACCCACAGTTGAGCAGTGAGTTTGCTCGTGGGGTGAGAAGATTCCCAGCTCATCTGCAGTCAGCCTGCACAGTCTCTGAGCCCATGGCCCTCTCCTTGCCAGCACCAGATGTTGTGATTGTGGTGAGAAGCTGGCGCCACAGGCCTTGAGTTTCCCCATCGCTTCGACCCTCCACCCCCTCATTTCCATGG
Organism: Plecturocebus donacophilus; assembly: GCA_004027715.1. NCBI lineage: Eukaryota > Metazoa > Chordata > Mammalia > Primates > Pitheciidae > Plecturocebus > Plecturocebus donacophilus. Next base: position 8,330 of record PVKP010016792.1, read on the forward strand.
GCCAGGGTCTCTTGCCATGTCTTAATCAGCCATTCTGGGTTCTTTTCATGCAGATTACTCATTTCTATTCTCCTTTCATTTTCCTTCCAGACAGCTTGTCTTGTTCCTCACTGAGGTGGGAGGTTTGTCTATGTAATTATGTTACACAAAGTGGGTCACAGATGTCTGCATTGGAGGCAGGGGTTTAATTAGTCCCGATGTCTTGTGTCACAGATTTTTTTAATTAAAATCCTTTCTGTTAAGCTTTACACTTTTTGTGCTTTATTTCTTGTATTCCATTTGTGTTGTTCAGAAAATCTGGATGTTTTCACAGTTTTCAGGTCCATGTTTACACAGCTGACCCACTGGGAATTTGCCTCTGTGTGAAGGGGAGTGATGTTTTCACGTGGGCTGCCAGGCGGCTCAGCGTCGCTGATAGGCACCAGCGTCACTGGAACCTTCCTCCACAATCAGGCTCTGGGCAGCGTGTGTCTCTGGCTGTGGGTCTTTCACTCTAGAAATGGTTCCAGTCATGGCAGAGTTTCCTGCAGCCCCCAGTCACCTGTGAGGCTCCTTCCCGTTTCCTTTCCTTACCGTTTTCTTTGATATTCTTGGTGTTTACACCATCTATGTGAATTTTAGACCAAATTTGTAAAGTTCCATGAAAAGAACGTTTTCCAGATAAATCTATCAATTCAACGTAATTATATCTGTATCTCTCTATCTACCTATGTATATATTACATATAACATATTGCATTTGCAATTGATCTGGATGATACATTCCTAAGATTATTACCACAAATGTACTGAAGCGGCATTCACTGATTTTCTCTCTGGAGGTCACTGCCAGTCACACTGTTGCTATCCTGGTCAGTGATGCTTTCCTCATACCTTTCATGGTTGCTCTTGTTTCTTGTTTACCTCTCTCTTCTGTCTGACTGATGGATTTTTAATCTTTTTTTTCATTCATCAATTGGAAAGCTTTAGGTCACGTTTTTGTTCTATGACTGCCTACCAGTATAGTTTTAATTATATATGTGACGACAGAGTTCCAATGTGAATCTCAGCTATTTAACTTGTCCCAGGTGATCTTGCATGTCTGACTGAGGTCAAGGGCACAGTAAGAGAGCACAGAAGCCTTCGGGGTCCGGTGTAAGGGCTCCGCACTGTGTGCTGCAAACAGCGTTCTGGTGGGCTCGTGTTTTAATTCCCCACAGGGCTGAGCATGGAGGAGATACTTCCAAGCATGCTGCCTTCTCATTGGCTGTGACAGGAACAGGTGTGGGAAAGAAGAGATCATCTCATGGGTTTCAGTTAAGGATAAAACCTTGTAAAAATGTTAAAAATAAAGGCCAAAAATACATTTGACAAATACAGTCCAGACAACATTTTTCCTGCTATTCGGAAGAGTGACTTTGGACTTGGTAACAAGAGGATTTTACGTTCCCTGCCTGTCTCCGTGTCTTACCCTCTTCCTAGCATGCTCTCCATTCTCACCGTACAGACACAGGTGCATACCCGTGGACCCACAGAGGCAGCCCATTCCAGGAGGAAGTGAAAGAGAATCACATGTAAAGAAGATGAAAGCTTTTGTAGGTTTCACTTCTGATGTTGTTCAATCAGTGAGAACATAATTAAATGGTATTCTTGGGAGAATCTATGAAGATTGTCTTTTAAATACAGGCTGTTTTGTTTGATTCTCAGTTTTCTTCTTATTTTGTTTTCAGAGGGCCCACACAATGCCCACAGCAGGCTCTAAGTAGCAATGGACTCACTGGTCTCTGGTTTCAGTGGGTGACCCAACCTTCACCGCATCGCTCAGAGCTTGGACATCTTAGTGTTCCTGCACACACCGGGTCCCCCCTGGAGGAAGTGCTGGCATTGCAGACCCATATGACCCAGGCCTCCTGACTGGGATCTGAATCCATCGTCTCGTGGTCTTACCCAAGCCTCCAGACAACGCACAGGGGCATCTTATCCCCTGCAAGAATGGGGGAACAATCCTTATCCCACAGGGTTTTTGTGCAAAGCAATTGGGATAATCTTGGTAAAGTGCTCAGGGCCTCGCACAGTATGGCTGTCTGAGAAACATTTGCTCTCATGCTGTTCCTCACTCAGACCGAGCTAAGAGAGGTGTTCTAAATCAGGAAGATGAACTTGGGAAGCTAGTTATGATCTGGCTTTTGTGAACATATTTAGGAAAATCCACGGCATCCAATCTGCTGTCCTTATCAGAGGGCACCAAACAACGTGGAGAGAGGAGACAAGGCCTGGGACATGACTTTAATTATCCAGTTACGTTGAATAGCACAGAACAAGGCTGCTAAGACAGCTCTGATTTGCTCAACTGCAGAGTTCCAGTGTTACCATGTCCTTGAAAGGCAGCCTGACCTTGCCTTTCAGAACTATGGATGTCTTCTTCACCTGGGAATGGCTGGGAATTGCTCCGTGACTTCATTACTAAACCTGACATTCTGTGCTCCTCCACACAAGACTCTGAGTACATTTGAGATCCCCTCCCTGTAAAGAGTAGGTGTGGGAACCAGTGCTACCACAAGCAACGATCGAATATTGTCAGAATGAAATCCTGAGAATGACTGGATTTACTTATTTATGCAGCTGATTCATCACATAATTGAGAAATACACCCTTCAGAAATTCACAAAGGACATAAAACCTTTACAATATTAAATAACAATTACTTGAAAGTTTTTCTGAGATAAGTGGGTCTGAGATTACCTTATCATATGGTTGTGTTTTATGATTTTTTTTTTTGCTGGTGGGGAGGGGAGCGTAGGGAGGGCGCAGGCAGGGGGAGTAGGAAGAGCAGCCGGAGGAGGTGGCAGAGGGGCAGTTGAGATGTTTTATGATTTTCAAACATGTTTCCTCTGAATGATGAAGTTAAATAGTGAACTTTGTTGCCGTCTCATATTTGCTCAGGCACCTACTCATAACTTTTCTTACCATTGACTGAGGGGGGGCTGTCTAGAATCACCACTCACAGTGCAATTTTGAAACAGTGCATTAGATTGAAGAATAGTCCATCTTTATTAGGTATTTTCTTCATAATACATAAATGCCAGTGAAGTCGTCAAGTCACACACATGGAAATTACACACTGGGGGAACTGGTTTTCGGCATTTGACCTCAGTGAGGAATCAAGGACTGTGGAGAAACAGCAGCAATATTCTTCCTCAGCACACGTGATGCATTTTATCCCTCAGCTCAGAATCATGTATCTTAAGTATTTGATGTAAATCCTGGTCTAATAATCTACACTTTGCTAATTCCATATCTTGTCTTTTTCGAGAATGTTTGTATTCAGCCTGCCCTTGAGTTTACCCCCACAGGCCTGAAAATCTGTGGAATGTGTATTTGGTTGAAGTTTTATTATCACTCAGAGTCCCCCCATTCCCCACTAAGTTGCTGATGCTTTCTCTCCAAAGTGATGTTAACAGACTCTGGTGCGCTCTGCCAGAACAAGAAGCCGGCCAACCTTCAAACCAGGTCAGACATGGCATCCTCTAAGTCACCACCTACGTGGCCCTGGCACTTGCTGCTCTGAGCCTGGCATTGCCTTCACTGGTTGGTGTCTCCTGTTGAACTCGCCAGGCCTGCTGGAGGGCAGGTGCAGCATGGGTGTGTCTGAGACCTACCCTTCCTTAGACAGCCCATCTGTCCCCAGGCCAGTTGGACCAGAGAGCCCAGGCGGTGGCTGGTCATCCCTTTCCATGTCCCCCTGACAGATGGCTTTCTCTGCATCCCCAATGCCTGTTGGGAGCAAATTAGCTAGTTAGTTGATGAATTCATGAGTGGGTGTCTGACAAACATGATGCCTGTCACACTCCTGTTACAGCCCATCTGAGAGGAGCGGACTGGCCTGTCAGTATCGATGAAATCACGGGGCTGGGGGAGACTGCAGGGTAGGGCCTGAGGTATGTATGGCACACTACGTAAAAGGAAACAGAATTTCCACCTGATTCTTTGTTTTCTGCCCTCCAGTGCCCCACGCTGTCTGGGTGTCCCAGTGAACCCAAAAGTCAGACACTTTGTGTTTTGGGGTTGATAGAAGAAAGAAAAGATAGATCAGTTATTTACTCTTAGTACGTTTCAAACTTTAACTTTTACCAGATGGTGAAGTCCCCACTGAGGAATTTTTAAGGATTGTTTGTGCTTGATAACAGGATCCGAGGTCTAGGCCATCTGGAGCCTGGGTGGCCAGCCGGAGTGTTTCTGATGGAGTTCTAAGTGTCCCATTCCCTTCAAAGCATCAGAAATGGTTGAGCAATGTCCCCAACTGTCCCCAGAGCAATACAAGCTGTTTCCATCTGATCTCACAGGCAGGAAGGAAGCCCCCGCTGAGGCAACCACCTTCCCACGGCTACCACGTGGCATCTGCACACACACCTGACCACTCAGACCTGAGGGATCCACACCTTCACCTTGAAAGGCGGCTAGGAGCTGTGTTTATCTCCTTTATTCATAAGGACGTGTTTCTTCACTCTTTTTTATCATTTCTCACAGAATCTGGCTATTTCATTCATTTTTAAGCAGTCGTTTGTTCTTAAAATTTAGAAAAATATTATTGTTCTTTATAATATTTCCTGAAGTACAATATCAGGGCACTGGTTAAAGTTAGAGGTTATAAGTAGAAGGCCTTGTTTCATGCTAATAGAAATATCACGGGCTTGTTTGACTAGGACAGTTTGCTGGTAAGGCAGGTTATTTCCCTGACCTGGGCTTTCTCCAGCATCCGTGGCTCTCTTTTCGCGAATCCCCACAGCTGTGATGAATGGGCACAGAAGCACCTAAGTTAATGGAGGGCCACAGCTGAAGGCAGCCGATGCTCAGGCCGGCTCCATGAGTTACCCACGAGGCTGAGCCTGCGCAGGTGTGGTCTTTTCACCTTCGCCATCGTTGACTGTTGACCCTGCCACAGAGACAGGAAAGAGAGATGCTGGGGAGTTTGTTGGAGTCACAGATCCTTCCCCCAAAAGGTGCATCTGGCAAATTGGAAGTCATACCCTGCCAGCTGGGAGCAGAGGCTCATGCCTATAGTCCCAGCACTTTGGAAGGCTGAGGCAGGAGGATCACTTGAGCCCAGGAGTTTGAGACCAGCCTTGGCAAAATAGTGAGGCTCCTTCTCACTGAACATAGAGATTTGCATGGTGGCACACACCTGTGGTACCAGCTACTCAGGAGGCTGGGGTGGGAGGATTGCTTGAGCCCAGGAGGTTGAGGCTGCACTCCAGCCTGGGGGACAGAGTGAGACCCTGTCTCAAAAAAAAAAAAAAATTATATGCTGTTTCTCTAACACACCCCTTGGGCCCAGATGTCTGCTAAGGAAGTGAATTTTACATAAGGGGAGACACAGGCCCAACCACAACTATGATAGATGAAGCGGGTCGTGGGCTAGGGCTCTGGGAAGAAGATGCTCAGTCTGGCAGGAAGGACAGGTGCAAGGGGAGAATCTGGTCTGGGAAGAAGCAGAGCTGCCTGGACACCATAGAGAGCACAGGGGAGCGCTGTGTGAGGATGAGAGTGGAGATTGCAAGATGCAGCTCCAGGGAGGAACAGCACAGATCACCAGCAAAGCAGCGGAGCCCAGGAGAGAGCGGGAAGCAGGTCCTCCCCACAGCATCAGAAGCACCTGGACCTCGGGCTCCTGCCTCTAGGGCTGTGGAAGATTTCCTCTGTGCTGCTTCAAGCCGTCCAGGTTCCTGGTAACTTACTGTGGCATCCCCAGGAGACGGGTGTGAGCTTGGCGCTGAGAGGGATGTTGTTATAACAGACACCCAGCAGCATGGACGCAGCTTCAGAGCTGGGCAGTGGGTGCAGGTGGGGTGAATTTTTAGAGGCATGGTAGGGAAAATCTAGAGCATCTTGGGGAGACTATTGGTAAAATATGGATGTTGAGGCTGTGGAGCCTCAGGTGGAAATGAGGAATGTGCTAGTGGAAACCAGAGCAGTGGCCACCCTTCTCATAAAATGCAGAGAATTTGGTTGAACCATGTTCTACTATGTAAAGGAAAATGGAAATCATAAAAAACCAATGTGGATGTTCAGCTGAGGAAATTTCCAAGCAAAGTGTGAAAGGCATATCTTGACTTCTCCTTGCTGCTTGTGCTAAATGCAAGAGGAAAACCATGAAATGGAGGAAGGAACTGCCAACCAAAATCAGCCACCACAATGACTTGGGAAATTTTCAGCCTGTCCAGAACGTGTGCACAGGAACAGGCCAAGCCTGTGGCCAGACAGCTGTTTGCTAAAGAAATTAGGAGTGAGATTCACAGATCCCACAGCCAACTCAGGGAAGTTAGGAATAGACAGAGACCAGAAAGAACCTGTAGAGAACCCTCATGTTTAGTGGTGACAGCCCCAATAGCATACATAGGAGACCTATGAGGGTTTTGAGAATTTATATCAGCACAAACAGTGCCAATGTGGACTGAAGAGGAGAGTAATAAGATGGAATGAAGGAGGAATGGGCCTTGGGGAAGGGATGTAGATGCAGTGGCCAGAGCAGGTGGATTGCCCTGGGGACCCAGAGGATAGAGCGTCACACCACAGACAATTATTCTCAGCCTCTAGAATCTAAGGGAAGAACGTTCCCTGCTGGCTTGCAAACTTTCCATAAACTGACGACCTCTCCACTTTTTCTCTTGAATGTATTCCTTTTGAAATGGAAATATCTATCCTATTCCTGTCACAACCTTGTATTTTGTAAGGAGACTTTTTAGGTTCATGGGTCCAAGGGTAGAGAGGTGTTTTTCCCAGGATGGGTCACACATGGAGTCTCACCCATACTGGATTTACATCATATTTAGGTGAGACTTTTGCATTTATAATAATGCCAGAATGAGTAAGATTCTGGGGGATGTTGGGATGGGGTGAGTATATTTTGCATATGGGACAGACATAAATTTTAAGGAGACAGTGGATTGTACTGGGTTGAATAATGATGCCTTCCCCAAAATTTATGTCCTTTCTGGAGTGTCAGCATATGAATTTATTTGGAAATAGTGTCTTTGCAAATGCAAATAAATACGTTAAAATGAGGTCATTCTGGAGTAGAGTTGGACCTAATTTCTATATCACTGATGTCCGTAGAAGAAGAGGAGAAGAGGCACAGACATACAGGGGGACAGCTGCCTGAAGGTGGAGGCAAGGACTGGGGCAATGGGACCACAGCCAAGGAGCAAGAGGATTGCCAGAAACCCCCAGAAGCTGGAAGAGGCAAGGAAAGATGCTTCCTTGAATCCACTCTCATGACCCGAACACCTCCCACCAGGCCTCAAGTCCAACACTGGAGATCACATTTCAGCTCAAGTTTTGAGGGTACAGACATCCAAACCTTATCAATTTCCCCTGGCCCCCAAATCTCATGTCCTCACATTGAAAAGTATAATCACTCCCTGTCAACAGTCCCTCAAAGTCCTAACTCATCCCAGCATCAAGTGCAAAGTTCTAAGTCTCATTCAAGACTCATCTCCTTCCACCCATGAGCCTGTAAAATCAAAATAAGTTATTTACTTCCAAGGTACAAATGGTGGTTCAGGCATTGGGCAAACATTTCCATTCCCAAAGGGAGAAACTGGCCAAAAGAAAGGGGCTACAGGGCTCATGCAATTTTGAAACCCAGCAGGGAAGGCATTAAATCTCCAAGGCCCGAAACAATCTCTTATGACTCCATGTCATGTATCCAGGGCACAGTGCTGCATGGGTGGGCCCCCAAATCTCTGGGCAGCTCCATCTCTGTGAGTTTGCAGAGTGCATCCCCCACAGCTGCTCTCATGGGTTGGAGCTGACTGCCTGCAGCTTTTCCAGGTGCTGGGTGCAAGCTGCTGGTGTATCTACCATTCTGGAGTCTGGAGGACAGCAGCCCCCTTATCTTAGTTCCACTAGGTAGTTCCCTGGTAGAGACTCTGTGTGGGGTCTCTAACCCATGATTTCCCCTGAGCACTGCCCTAATAGAGTCTCTCTGTGAGGACTTTACCCCTGCAGCAGGCTCCCACTTGGGCAGCCAGGCTTTCCCATCCATCCTCTGAAATCCAGGTAGAGGCTGCCAAGCCTCCTTCTCACTTGCATTCTGTGTGCTTGAAGGATTAGCACCAGGTGAAAGCTGTCACAGCTTATGATTTTCACCTTCCAGAGTGGTGGCTTGAGGTGTCTCAGGCCCTTTGAGCTGAAGCTGGAGCTGGAGCAGGGGGTTGCAGGGAACAGCCTCCCGAGGTGATACAGGGCATTGGTGTCCTGGATGTGGTCCATGAAACCATTTTTTCCTCTTAGGCCTCTGGGCCTGTGATGAAAGAAGCTATCCCCAGGATCTCTGAGATCGTTTCAAGGCCTTTTTCCTATTGTCTTGGATATTAGCACTGGCTCCCTTTTAGTCAGTCTAATCTCTCTAGCAAGTGGTTCCTCCATAAGCCACTTGAATTCTTCTTCTGAAAACACCTTTTCCTTTTCTGCCATATTACTAGGCTGCAAATTCTCCAAATTTTTATGTTCTGCTTTCCTTTTAAATATAAATTCCAACTTTAACTCATTCGTTACCACATCTGATCATAGGTTATTAGAAGCAGGCAGGTCACATCTTGAACACTTGGCTGCTTAGTGATTTCTTCCACTAGATACCCCAGGTCATCACTCTTAAGTTCAACCTTCCATGGATCCCTCAGGCATGGGCACAATGCAGTCAAGCTCTTTGTGAGGGCATGACAAGGGTGAGCTTTGCTCCAGCTCCTGGTAACTCCCTCATCCCCATCTGCTTGAGATCTCAGCAGCCTGGGCTTCACTGTCCTTATCTCTATTGGCATTGTGATCACAGCCATTTAACCAGTCTCCAGGAAGTTCCAAACTCTCCCTCGTCTTTCTGTGGCCCTCTCAATCCCATCAAGAGCAAACTGCTAGTCGACCTTGTGTGTCTACATATCTGCCATCTCTGGGCACTTCATCTAAATGGGATCACACAGTGTGTGTGTGACCAGCTCCTTTCACTTGCTGTCATGCTTTCCAGGGAAACTCAGGCCATAATATTAAAATTATGCTCTTCTCGGTAAAACTTGCCTAGTGAAAGATTTTGATTATCTTCGTATATTGCAGGACGTGCCTTCCTTGTGCCATCTGGAGTTCTGGTGGCCGTGCACATCTGGACAAGCTGGGGCTTTGTTTTCTTCACTGCCCTGATGGTGCTTTCAATACCTTCTAAAAACAGATCAGGATCCATTCATCCAACACTGAACAAACCCCCACTAGGCACCAACCACATTCCTCAAAACAGGGCTATTTTAAACATGAGGACCATGGGAAGATGAACACATTGCTTACAAAGTTGACCCCTGGGCAACAAATGCAGACTTTACACCCATGGTCTACACATGGTGGGATTATTCGGCGAGAGTTTTCTGATGCAAATATGTATGGCTAATGCAAATATGTGTGGCTAACGCCCCTGATTGGACCTGGACAACCTGATGGATACCTCTGAACACTGAGTGATTATTAATCTACAATCTAATGACTACCAGCAAGCTCAACCAGATCAATTTTCTATCAAAAATAATTGTCACTGAATCCACTTAGAAATCCTTATCAATTTGTTCTCAGCTAGCCCAATAAGTATTTACAAACACGTAGCCTATAGATCCTCACTTTAGCTGAGTGAGACCGTATTATGCATCAGAACTTTGTTTCTAAACTCTTAAAACACGGCCAGGCTCCTACAAAATTATTTTTTCTCTGTCTTTTGTGTCTCATGAATGAGGAAATTTCGTATTTGACTCTTCAGTTCAACTATCAGAAAAATGACATTTCATATTAGTTTTCTCCTGATAAAGACCTTGCTTTCATTGTATTTCCTTTTAGAATTATCTTTGACACCAGTCTTCTTTGCACTTTGCTTTACAGTCGAGATGAGCAAGGAGTGAGAAGCAAATTTCCCTTGCAGAGTTTCTGGGGCAGCTGCATGGCAGCCAAGCCCTGGCCAGCCTCTCCCTGGAATTCGGGGCCTGGCAGCCTCACCAAGCTCAGCTGTGCACAAACCTTCCTGTCGGCAGGACATTCGGCTTGACTCTGAGAATCACGGAATTGGGAGTTCCTAAAACAATCTCACACCTGTAACCCTGCAATAGGATCTAACACTCTCAGTGTTCTCTTTTCAGGGTGGCTGAAATATCATATCAGCTGTATGGTACCATGATTTTTTTGGTGTGTGGCCTATTTGCTCCCAAGGCAAGTGCCGTAATTCCAAGAGGGTTATCATTCCTTTGCTGTGTGACTTACTTCCTCCCAAATCAGGGACTGTCTTTCCCTATCATGGTTGAGATCTGACTCTAGTTACTGGCCTGGAGGCAGAGATGTGGCAGGACTGTGTTTTGCAAGGCATCTGCTTCAGGTGAGGCCATTACATGGTCTCTAGACAAGGAAGGCTAATCTTCTTCAGCAAGAAGAAAGGAGCTGCTATGCCACAAAGAAAGACTTAGGAAGATGTAGATTTTCAAGATGTAGATGTTCCTGTGAACAATCCAATGTTTTATTACAATTAGCCAGCCAACATATGTTGCATGCAATTAAAGAATCAGGAGATTCACCATATGTATGAAGTTTTTAGTAGCAAACAACAAAAAATGACTATCAAATTGGGCAACGAGAAGTTGTTAATTATGTGTCAAATAGCTCAGAGTCGATGGGAAGGCTAGAGATGCAGGCGTGGCAAGAGGCAGGTTTTCACCATGAGCATCCAAGCAACACAACCCAGCCAAATATGCCACATTAAGTGTCCAGTTAAAACATCTCCCTGTGAACTATCACCAGACACTCACCAATGCCTCTGCTAAGTCTTTCAGGATTCCATCACTGCTGAGAATAATTGCTAATTGTCCTGAGCTCTTAGCATCACTCCCCACAGACCTGAAGGAGGCATCTGATTGACAGAACTTAGTCACATGACCATGCAATAATCGACAAAGAAAAGGAATAACCCATGCCCCTGAAGAGCACAGAGTAGCAAGAAAGACCTGTGCTTAAAAGATAATTATGACACAAAATACTAAGATGTGTTATAGAAGAACATTAGAAGGCCAGGTTCGATGGCTCATGCCTGTAATCCCAGCACTTTGGGAGGCCAAGGCAGGCGGAACACTTGAGGTCAGGAGTTCAAGACCAGCCTAGCTAACATGGAGAAAACTTGTCTCTACTAAAATAAAATACAAAAATTAAACAGGGCACGGACCTGTAATGCCAACACTTTGGGAGGCCAAGACTGGTGGATCACCTGAGGTCAGGAGTTCGAGACCAGCCCAGCCAACATGGTGAAACCCCGTCTCTATTAAAAATACAAAAAAAAAAAAAAAAAAAAAAAAAAAAGCCAGGCATGGTGACAGGCAACTGTACTCCCAGCTGCTCAGGAGGCTGAGGTAGGAGAATTGCTTAAAACCTGGAGGCAGAGGTTGCAGTGAGCCAAGACTATGCCACTGCACTCAAGCCTGGGAAACAGAGCAAGATCCTGTCTCAAAAAAAAAGACAAAAAAAGAACATCAGAGAAACTTAAACCAGGCCGGGCATGGTGGCTCACGCCTATAATCCTAGCAGTTTGGGAGGCCGAGGTGGGTGGATCACTTGAGGTCAGGAGTTCAAGACCAGCCTGGCCAACATGGTGAAACCCCATCTTTATTAAAAAAAAAAAAAAAAAAAACTTAAACCAGTCTTCAGGAGGAACAAGGTCAGAATGGAAGAGATCAAGGAGCTTCAGACAGAAATCTGCTTAAAACTACAGAAACACCACTAACTGGTTAAAATACCAGAAACTTCATCTTAACACCCAAAGATTAATACACAAAGGTGAACCCTCATGTGTATAAAACTGCAAAGCTTGTCTTCACTTCCCTTTCACTCCTCTTTGTCCTTTCTTTGCCCTCCAACAGGGCATACCAATCTCCCACTGAGGTGCCGCAGTCTCCCTTGGCAGCGACCCTTACTTGGTCCCTAGAGACTTAGATGTACTATCTTATTATTCTGAGCCTTACATGTGGGGAGGTGATACATGTGAGCCTTTTCCATAAACAAAGGGCTGGGAGTAGTGGTTCACGCCTGTAATTCCAGCACTTTGGGAGGCCACGGTGCGAGGACTGCTTGAGGCCAGGAGTTTTAAAACTAGCCTGAGGAACATAGTGAAAGGCCATCTCTACCAAAAAAAAAAAAAAAAAAAAAAAAAAAAAAACATAAATGACAAGGAAGTGCAAATACACAACAGATAAAAAAAGAACACTCAGATGGGGGTTGAAACCTATATTCTGTCTCTTTTCCTCCTTTACCTCCAGGGAGCCGCTGAAATAGCCTCAAACAACACCCCTAGGGCTCCCCAGAGTAACTTGAAAGCCACCAATTAGTGAATTCTTTTTTAAAAAAGCTATCTCATACAGGAGGTAGAGTCAACTCTCTTTACAACATTAACTCATTATTTTCTTCCGATCCCAATGATCTGCAGTACTATGTTCAACAATAATCTTGAGTATAGTGTTTTAAGAATATCCAATCTGATATGCAGATCACTGTCGTGGCCCAATCTATGGCAGCATTAAGTTCTTTTACTTTGCTCTCCAAGTAAAACATATGTAAGGCAAGATTATCAACTCCTGCAGCAAATAATATACTAAAACCCAACAGAGAAAAAGGTACCAAACTAGCTGGCACAGTGACTCACACCTGTAATCCCAACACTTTGGGAAGCTGAGGTGGGCGCATCACTTGAGGTGCCCAACATGGTGAAACCCTGTCTCTACTAAAAATACAAAAATTAGCTGGGTATGGTGGCAGGCGCCTGTAATCCCAGCTACTCGGGAGGCTGAGGTAGGATAATCGCTTGAACTTGGGAGGCAGAGGTTGCAGTGAGCCAAGATTCCACCTCTCCAGCCTGGAAGACAGAGTGAGACTCTGTCTCAAAAAAAAAGAGAAAGGCAAAAAACTACATTCTTTTTTACTCCATATCCTTCTAAGGAGAAATGGGGTAAGGATTTAGTGAAACAGACATAAAGCAAAGCTGTGTTTCTTTTGTAAGTTAAAATTTCTACTATTTTACTGATGAAAAGAATAGTCCTATTCACAATACCCTTGCAACTACCCCCTAAATCACATTTTAAAGTCCTAATAAGGGTCTGTCTGTTTTAAATTGGTTCCTATTGGTTGGTGCAAAAGTAACTGCGGTTTTTAATGGCAAAACTCATTAAACACATAAGATATAAAACTGGGCTTTCAGGTTACAAAGCTTAACTAAATCTCTGATGTATTGGGAAGCTTGGAGATTGCATTTTTTTTTTTTAAGCAATTTTTTGGCAGAGGCTTTCACAACATTTCTAAATTACTTTTTGAAAACATTTACTAAAAGACTAAGGTATGACTACCACATAAAATATTATTTAGGGATATAGAACTTCTGCATGAACTGTCCCCCCTGGGAAAAAGGGTTTAAAAAAAAAAAAAGTAACATTTGTGCCAAGGCTAGTAGAAAGAATGAGACTAAACCCTTTGTTTGTTTTTATTTATTCTTTTTAAGACTGAAACAGATTATAACAATATTTGAGATTCCACACAGAAATGCATGCTTTTGTTATGAAAAGACTTTTGTTGAAAAATTTGACCTTTACCTCTTATAAACTGAAGACATATAGAGGTTTCAAGCATTTTTGCCAGCACACAGTCTAGATGCTTATTTTCTACCTTTTCCTACAGAAGGTAACATTCACTTACCAGAAGGCCATCACCACCACTCAATGATTCAAAGCTTCAGAGCTCAAAAGTGATCAGAACTCACAAATTAGTATAATTAGTCCAAAGCTTAATTTAAATGTTTGAAGAACAGCAAACACCAAATAATATAATACCAAATAGAATATTATAGTCTCTATGAGGTAATAACTCATCAGCTACAACCACCTAAGACTGAAATTTTCTGTACTTAGTTTCTATTAGTACAATGCCTTCATTCTTAATGCTTCTTGGGGCATCACAGGTTTTAGAAATTAGTGTATTTTTAGCATTCCACAGTAATGATCACTTTCAAAAACTGCAATATAGATCTGCATGTTACACTGACATACAACACGTAAGTATTTTGTCACATATGAACTTTCAGCCTCAAATAACAGAATACAAAAAGCTATATAGGACAAACCACTACAGAACTTCTGAATATTCTCTTTTCCCAACTGTTAACGGGTAGCACTTTTTCTAAAGAGAAAGTGATGAAAAATCTGAAATTTCAGCATCCAATGTTTGACTTCAACTTTCTACTTTATCGTCTCCTGGTACCACCATATCCTAGAATGAGAGGGATAAAGTTTACATTATTTTTTTTAAATGCATTAGAATTGCTTATAAAATTACAAAAGTCATACATGTTTATTGTTGGCAAATTAATGAGAGAGACAGGAGGGAATGAAAGAGTGAGCCACTAGGTGGAACAGGGCTGAGCAGGACAGTGCATCGCCTCCCACAGCAGCCTTCCCAATCAGCGAGCCTACTACACTCACACATGCTTGCTGGGAATGACAGGACTCCAAAAAAGAAGACGCATTCTATAGTGGGGCCACCATGGTACAGGCAATACTCAAAGTCTAAGCCAAAAAAACAGAGGCCAGTGGCGCTTAAGCCATGCCCTGCTACCTCTCACAACTCCAGTGGTAAGGGACACAATGTGGGGAGAGCTATGGACTTTAGATGGTTAAGCATTACGTAGACACCGTGTGTGCGTACACACACACACACACGCACGCGCACTACAGGATGACAAGTCTTCCTATCTGGAAAGTCTCTCAATTTTTTTCAGGTTTAGAGTATTTGGTTTTTATTATTTTCTTCCATGTAATTCCCATACATTTCTAGTTGATAGTCATGATTTTTTTAAGTCTTCTTTCCACTGAGAATGAGTTTTCTTCTGTCATAATGTCTTACCTAATCTAATATATATATTACAGAATTTTGCTCATTGCCCAGGCTGGAGTGCAATGGCACGATCTCAGCTCACTGCAACCTCCACCTCCCAGGTTCAAGTGATTCTCCTGCCTCAGCCTCCCAAGTAGCTGGGATTACAAGCATGTACCACCACACCCAGCTAATTTTTGTACTTTTGGTAGAAATAGGGTTTCACCATGTTGGTCAGGCTGGTCTCAAACTCCCGACCTCAGGTGATCCACCTGCCTCAGCTTCCCAAAGTGCTGGAATTACAGGCATGAGCCACCACACCCAGCCTTAGCCATATTTTTACATATTCTCCTAACTCTTTTATCCCCAGAAGTACCCACTGTCTCATACTCTTAACACCATAGTTTTGCTTGTTTTTGAATGTGTATTTTATAAAATATAACTGCTATCATCATAGTGTATATATTATTTTGTGTCTGGCTTCTTTATATTTGGTATTTTCTGCACACAACTGCTTATTTTCTTAGTTGCACAGTAACCCACTGCATACGGCAAACATAACTCGATTTATTCAGCCATTTTACTGCTGATGGATATGTGGGCTGTTTCCAGTTGCAGGCAATTATGAATAGGGATGCTATGAACATTCTTGTGCTTATCTGCCAGCATACAGGTGTATGTATTTCTGTGGCTATATATCTGAGAGCAAACTGCTGTGTCCTAGGTATGCATAGGTTCAATTTTAGTAGGTAGTACCAGTTTTGTTAATTGAATGTATCAATTTATATCCAAACCAGCATTATGAGAATTCTACTCACATTTTAAACGTATTTAAATATATTTTTCTATCAATTTCAAGAATTAGTCATTGTTCTATAACTTACTTCTCCTGAAAGACAAATCTACTCCACAGCAATCTCTCATGGCCTCTTTACCCAGCAGCTCCCATTCTCTGCCAGTTAGGCTTGATATTTAATCCAGCTATTACTTTGCTTTTTATATCCTTGCTTTTTACAAAATATCCTCTCAGCCATTCTGAGGGAATGTATTCTCTTCCTGGGTCCACAAGGGGGCGTAGTTTCAAGGGCAAGAATCTTCCCAGCACCATGCCCACCCCCTCCATTCGGGGATTAAGGGTCTTTGTTTAAATTTTCACACGAGTGGGAAGAATCAAAGATCAATCACTCCTGCGGAAGTTTGAAGGAACTCCTTTCATAGGCCAAATGGCTTGGAAAGGGAGGGAATTCCTCACTGGTTAAAAGTCCCTGTCCCCCACATCCAGGAGGATTCCATATTTGGGTGCCCTTCTACAATCTTCATGGAAGCTTTCTCTCTCTCATCTTCTCGCTCTCCTTTTTCTCTTTCTCTGCCTAAATAAATCACTTTCTGCAAAAACTCTTTGGGGTCCGATATTTACTTGTAAGCATACCACGCCCAGCGTGGTCCCCCTTTCCCATTCTTGGGTGAGTGAGAGACCAAGAGCCTGGAGCTCACCAGGGAGTAAGCTAAACCTCCCCTGCACCCCGTGTCCCCGAACCCAGCAAACAATTCCCGTAAACATTATAATCATATTTTTGAAAATTATTTAATGTATACCTCAATATCTTTTTTGAATGTTACTGAATTTTAAGTTTAAGCTTCTACTTAAAAAATTCTAGTTTAGAACTTAAAGGATCCCTAGAGATCACAGAATTAAATATATGTGGAAGCTATCATCCAAAAAGGTTAAAGTTAAAACCTTGGTTAGTGGTAGAACTAAGCCTAAATAAGAATGTTTAGAAGTGGTATGTCAGTTAATTGTGCTATTAAAATTTTTGGTGAGTACGCCAAATAAAAATAATGGTTGCCATATAGATAATCATCTTCTAAAGTTCCCAAACTATTTCTGTACTTTACTGCTATGTAAAAGGAACTTGTATATTTGCACTTTTACCTGATGCAGTTCTGGTTTTCGTGTCTGAGTTTGAACATGCCGAATAGCTGCCCGAGCCTCCACGAAGAGGTGAGTAAGCCCGACTATTCCATGTGCCAGAGTAGGAGGGAGGATAGGATGGGTAGTACCACGAGTCTGAGAAGGGTGTTGCCGCTCTTTAAATGCATAAAAGTAGGTTAGGCACTTTTCTCGTAGCTATAATTTTTAAGTACCTTCCTGTTCCTAAACTGTCAGAAAAAAAAATGCCAAGTATTTTTTCCTGAATGTTCTGGTATAGTAGAGTTAACATAAAATTTAAAAGTGTTTTATATTTCTGCTGTTATTATGGTCATTTCTATAGGGGAAAAATGACAGGGAGTCAATGCTCTTTCTTTCTGAATTTGCACTGAAATAAAATCTAAACTTAAACTACCATTAATACTTCATATTCCAAAATCTGGCCCCAAGCTCTTTCCAGCCTTACTTTTATCATTCTTCTACCAAACAAGACTAACTGTTCCTCAAATGTTATATTCTTTCCTGCCTTCTCATTTTCTCAGGTAAACTAAATAGTCTTTTTCTCATTTCATAATATCTATGAGGATGACATAGGAAGAAACACAATGAAAGAAAATAATATATACAATATTGATCAAATCACATATAGTGTACCTTCCCCCTTCCCAGAGAATCTTAATAGGCTAATGTCACCAACTTATTTTCCTTAGCAAAACTAAACGCAGTTAAATTGTCAGCAAAACAAGCCTCTTTAAAAAGTTGAATTCAAGAGCAAGTGAGATCAATGCAAAAAGCTTACCTATTGCTGCCAAACAAATATCCTAGTAATCCACCAGTTCCCAAGCCAGTCCAGAACCCTGGTCCTGAATTTTCATATCCTTGTTGTCCTGCAAAAGCACTGCCAAAACCAGAAGTTGCACCACGGCCAGTATTCTGTGGTCCTTAAAATAAAAATGAGTTATTATGTATCTTCACTTAAACATGACATAGTCTACAAAAGCAAAGATAACATTTCAATTATTTCATCTGTACTGAACTATTTATTAATAATACTCAGGCATCAAGTTATTAACAAGTTGTATTCAAAAAGGTATTTGTAAAATACTGGTTTATAATGAAGGAGAGCATTTCCCACAGACATGGGAGGAGAGGGATATTTTGGGACTGGGAAGGGTCTTGCTATTAAATTACATCTGCCCTGCTCAAGATTGGCTACTAGAAAATGACCCCACTTTTCAGAGTTACTTTCTCTCTGCATTTGTGAACTCTTAAGAAGTGGAGTCTCTAACAGCTTCAGATGAAAGCTGTGCCTCAGTCTCTAACCAAGGAATCCAAGGGGAGGCAGCCAGATATTTATTTGTGTCAGCTGGGAAGTCAGACTGAAAAGGGACCTAAAGAATATCTTCTACTCAGAGAAGGTTTTATTTGATGTATATCATATATATAGGAAAGTGTGCTAATCTTACATGTGTGGCACAATAAATTTGTACATATGTACCTATCCATGTAACCACCACCCACACCAATAAACCATTTCTGGCACCCCAGAAGGCTCCCTCATGACAACTCCTAATAGATTCACATCTGTGTCAGAGATCAGCACTACTTTGACTTCTCTTACCATACTTTAGTTCTGTCCATTCATAACTTTTTCTAAACAGGATCACACAGTATGTATTCTGTGTCTGGCACATCATTATGTCTATGGGAGTCAATCCTACCATTGCATGTATCAGTTTTTTTCTTTTTTCTTTTTTTTTTTTTTTGAGCCGGAGTTTCGCTCTGTCCAGGCTGGAGTGCAGTGGCACCATCCCGCTCACTGCAATCTCCACCTCCCAGGTTCAAGCGATTCTCCTGCCTCAGCCTCCCAAGTAACTAAGATTACAGGCACGCACCACCACACCCTGCTAATTTTTGTATTTTTAGTAGAGACGGGGTTTCACCATGTTGGCCAGGATGGTCTCGATCTCCTGACCTTGTGATCCGCCCGCCTCAGCCTCCAGAAGTGCTGGGATTACAGGCGTGAGCTACCATGCCTGGCCTCAGTTTTTTTTTTAACTCATGTGTCTTCCACTGTGTGAAAAACTCACACAGTCTCATTCTACTGTTTATGGATAGTCTACCTCAATTTTTTGGCTGTTATAAATCAAACTGCTACGAACATTCCTGTGCATGTTTCTTGGTGCACCATGCATTCACTTCTCCTAGGTATTTATGTAGGAACAGAATTGCTGGTCACAGGGTCCAGGCATATGTTTGGGTTAGTAGATACTGACAGTTTTCCAAAGTGTTTTACCATTTTAACTCCTACCAGCAAAGTATGAAAGTTCCAGTCACTCTACATCCTTGCCCATACCTGGTACTGTCTTTTTAATATTAGCCATTATTGGTCATCTGGTAGCTAAAAATAATCTCCCTATGGTTTTAATCTGCATTTCTCTGAAGACTAATGATGCTGAGCACCTTTTCTTATTTTTATTGACCATATAAATCATGGTTTGGGGATGCCAGTACTGGTCCGTGTCATGTTAGGAACTGGGGCACACAGCAGGAGGTGAGCAGCAGGTAAGAGACTGAAGCTTCATCTGTATTTAAAGCCACTCCCCATCACTTGCATTACTGCCTGAGCTCCATCTCCTGTCAGATCAGCAGCAGCATTACATTCTCATAGGAACACAAGACCTACTGTGAACTGCACATGTGAGGGATCTAGGTTGCATGCTCCTTATGAGAATCTAAGGCCTGATGATCTGTCAACTGTCTCCCATCACCCCTAGATGGGACTGTACAGTTGCAGGAAAACAAGCTCAGGGCTCCTACTGATTGTACATTACAGTGAGCTGTTAATTAATTATATATTACAATGTAATGATAACAGAAATAAAGTGCAAAATAAATGTAATATGTTTAAATAATCCCAAAACTTTCTCTCCCCACCCCCCTAACTCCTGCAGCCTGTGGAAAAATTGTCTTCCACAAAACCAGTCCCTGGTACCAAAAAGGTTGGGGACTGCTGATGTAGATGTCTTCTCTTATTATAAAATGGCCATTCAAGTCCTCTTTGGAGGGCTTGTCTACCTGGGAGTTCATTTTATATTCTAGATATAAATATATATATATATAGATAGATAGATAGATATAGATATATAGATAGATATATATATGCAGAAAATACGCTTTGCAAATTTTTCCCAGTCTGAGGCTTGCCTTTTCACTCTCCTAATAGTGCCTTTTGATGATTAGATGTTCTTAATTTAAATAAAGTCTAATTTACCCATGTTTTCTTTTACGGCTGGTACTTTTTTTTTTTTTTTTGCTTGTATAAAGTGATTTATTTAGAGAGAGAGAGAGAAACAGGAGAAGGAGAGAGAAAGAAACAGCTAACTCTCACATTGAATGAAAGAACCCAGAAAGATGGAATCCAGGAAAGGAAAGCAGCTTCCACACTGAGTGGAAGGGAATAGAGAGAGACGGAGTTTGGGAGAGGAAGACAGGCTTCCACGAAGGGAGTGTTCGTGGAAGGGGACTTAAGAGGGCAAATCCAGGATAGAGAAAAACACCTTCCAACGAGCACAAAAGTGTTCGTGGAAGGGGATCCAAACATGGAGTCCCTTATGGCTGGTAATTTTTATGTTCTGTTTAAGAAATCTTTATTTATTCTAAGGTCATAACAAATATTCTTCGATGCTTTATTCTGGAAACTTAATTGTTTTACCTTTTACATTGAGATCTGTAATACTTAAAAGAATTAATTTTTATGTACAGTGTGAGACAGGGGTCAGGACAAATGTTTATTACCAAAAGTATTCTTTATTTTATTTTTTTTTTGAGACAGGGTCTCGGGTGCAATCTTGGCTCACTGCAACCTCCACCTCTTGGGTTCAAGGGATTCTCATGCCTCAGCCTCCAGAGCAGCTGGAATTACAGGTGCGTACCATGACACCCACCTAATTTTTGTATTCTTACTAGAGACTGGATTTCACTATCTTGGTCAGGCTGGTCTCAAACTCCTGACTTCAAGTGATCTGCCCACCTCAGCCTCCTAAAGTGCTGTGATTACAGGCGTGAGCCACTGCACCCGGCCAATCAGGCATTCTTAACATTGCAATCACAACATACCTTGGAAGAAAAGTAAAACAGAAGAGGGAAAAGAAGTTGAAAGTAAAAAACAAAATGAGAAGACAAATCTCCTTTGGTTTCCCAATGCACCATTTTCTATTTCGGAACCGAGCCCAGGATACACTAACCTCACACCCACCCTTCTTATAGCCACTGCAAGGGAAACATACCTGTGAATTCAGACTTAAAGCCTGGGGGAGGAGGTCCTGATGGGTTGGTGAATCTCTGGTAACGGGGGGAAAATGTTGGATAATCAGAATATGGTGGAGGAGAATATTGCCCATCACTCAGGAACAGCTTATAGACTACAAAGGCGATCCCGAGGAGCACCACAATGGTAATCAATCCACTCATGTTACAGGAATCTGCTGAGTACCACTTATGATAATAATCAGAGAAAGAGGCAAAGCCATGCTGCTTTCCAGACTCCTTCAGTTTCTTCAGGCCAAGTTCCGTATAATCTAAATTATACTCCAAGCCACAGGAACCTCTTAGTACATACTGGTCTTCCGAGGACTCATAGCCTTCACAGCTCACCACAGTTTTTCCAAATTTGTACGCAATATCTAAGTCGGTCTTACATTCCCACTATGAAGAAAAATAAAAACAGACTATTAGAAACAAACTTTTTTTTTAATTTAACATATGTTACTTGGGCTATATATCTGTCATAAAATTGCAAAATGAAGCAACGGAATGATCCACAAAACTCAGGTCAGTAAGTATTCATGTTTAGGGGGACGGAAAATGAGGGACTTCAAAGATAATGGTGGTATCTTGTTCTACTTCTTATGCTGGATAGTGCATACACAAGTGTTCGTTTTATTACTATTCTTTATTCTTTACATATGTTATATATCCATCTGAACATATTAAGTATTCTATAATTTATAAAATTTAAGCAAACTGTCAAAATGTCAATTTTTTGCCACTGTTGTTGAAGATGCTTTCTTTAAAAATACAGATTTCTTACAAGATGTTAAGGCTCAAAACAGTATCATATATGAACGTCTGGTAGCTACACAAAGCAACAGAGATATTATATAACCTTCTGAGAAAAAAACCTTTCTACATAAATTTTATATAAAACCATGGACTAACTTTACAGGGTCCAATTACATGTAATTCTCTAGTATTTTTAGAGTAGTTAGAAAAATGCAAAAAGAATCCAGGCTAGCCCCAAAAATGTCCACCTTAAAAAAATATATGCCCAAGTTTGGTCTACATTCTATATTTTGCACTGAAAAGCAATATGCTTCTTTAACTCTTAAGATACAAGCTAAATGCCGGGTGTGGTGGCTCACACTTGTAATCCCAGCACTTTGGGAGGCCGCAGCCAGTGGATCATCTGAGGTCAGGAGTTCAAGATTAGCCTGGCCAAATGGTGAAACCCCGTCTCTACTAAAAATACAAAAATTAGCTGGGTGTGGCGGCATACGCCTGTAATCCCCGCTACTTCAAAGAGAGAGGCTGAGGCAAGAGAATCACTTGAACCCAGGAGGTGGAGGCTGCAGTGAGCTGAGATCGTGCCACTGCATTCCAGCCTGGGAGACACAGTGAGACTCAGTCTTAAAAAAAGATACAAGCTAAAGTAGATTTAATCGGTTCTGTTGCCCTTCTGCAAATTTTTGTACAAATTATTTTCCTCTTTCAAAGTTCAGATACTATTTTACTTTATTTATAACAGCTGTATTGAAATGTAATTCATACAGTTCACGCACTTCAATGGTTTTAGTATATTCACAGTTATGCTACCATCATCACAATCAATTTTAGAATATCTTCATCACCCTGAAGAAATCTTGTACCCATTAGCAGTCACTCTCCATTCTCCCCTCAGACACCTCCCAGCCAACTTTTTTTTTTTTTAAGAGTTGGTTAATATTTACTACTCTGGAGGATTCAAGGATTCTTTTTTTCTTTAAAGACAAGAGTCTCACTCTGTCACCCAGGCTGGTGTGCAGTGGCACAACCTCGGCTCTCTGCAACCTCTGCCCCCTGGGTTCAAGCGATTCTCCTGCCTCAACCTCCTGAGTAGCTGAGACTACAGGTGCATGCCACCACGCCCAGCTAATTTTTTGTATTTTTAGTAGAGACAGGGTTTCACCATATAGAGGCTGGTCTTGAACTCCTGACCTCATGATCTGCCCATCTTGGCTTCCCAAAGTGCTGCAATTACAGGCGTAAGCCACAGCACCCATCCCCTGCCAACTTTCTGTCTATATGGATTTCCCTAACTGGACACTTCACAGTACTGTAATAATACAATATGTAGTCTTTTGTGACTGGCTTCCTTCACTTAGCATAATATTTTCCAGATTCATCCATGTTGCAGCATGTATTGGTATTTTACTCTTTTTCATGGCTAAATAACACTTCTTTGCATGGATATACCACATTTTATTTATCATTCATTAGTAATGGACATTTGAATTGTTTCTACCTTTTGGCTATTATGAATAATGCTGCTATAAACATTTGTATAAAACTTTTTGTTTGGACATGTCTTCAATTTTCTTGGGTGTATCCCTTAGAGTGGAATGACTGAGGCATATGTGGTAAGTCTATGTTTAAACTTTTGAGGAATTCCCAGTTTTCCAAAGCAGCTGGACCATTTCACATTCCCAGCTGCAGTGTATAAGGGTTCCAATTTCTCTACATCCTCACCAGCCTTATCTTTTTTATTATAGTCATCCTACTGAGTGTGAAGTGGTAGCTTATTGTGGTTTTGATTTGTATTTCTCTAATGGCTAATAATGAGGAACATTTTTTCATGTGCTTATTCGTTATTTATCTTCTTTGTTCAGATGCTCTGCCATTTTTAACTTGGTTGTTTTCTTATTGAGTTGTAAGAGTTCTTTTATATTCTAGCTATAAGTCCCTCATCAGTTATGATTTGCTAAGTTTCCTCCCATTCTGTAGGTTGTCTTTTCACTTTCTTGATGATGTCCTTTGATGGCCAAAAGTTTTTCATTTGGGTAAGATGCAGTTTTTCTTTTGTTGCTGTTACTACAGTATTTTTAAAATAATTTTATTTAGAGGAAGATTTATAAGTTTGTTGACAGGTAAATAAAACAAGCTAAACCTATATTGATATTTCAGTGTTAACTACCATTTCCTTAACCGTGCATACTACTAGGTAGCTACTAAGTACTTTATTTAAATCTCAACTCTTGGAATAGAAGGAGTCTCTCTCCTTCTACTAACCAACCTCTCTCCCGCTACTAAACATAAGCCAATGTATGATATCCTCAACACTTCTTTGCTCATGCTATTCCCTTCTCTAGCCCTTTCTCTCTAAAAATTTTATTATTCCTTCATTCAGGTAGATTTGCAAAAATAAAAAATAAAAAAAGTAAAAATTTTATTATTCCTTCCTAACACAGCACAAATACCTCCTCCTTTAAGTCCCAATGGCTCCAACCAGATGCGACTTTATAATGTTGTCTTGGGACCTACATGTAATCTGAGTGCTTGTCTTACCTCTTCTACTAGTAAGAGAGTTTCTTCATTCTACCTTACTCATTTTTGTATATTGCAATTAATACATGTTTAATGAATGACATCACCATTACTGCCTTTTATTCCATCAAGACTGTAAAAGTAGCAAGTAAACTGGGAGTGAGACTTCTGCAATAACCCAGAGGATTCTATGATTCAACTTAGCTGTACTGGGGGAAAATATTGTGAAGTAAGTATCACCCAGTACACGTCAACTTCCTCTTTCAATTGCAAAGACCATGCATAAAGGTTGAATCAAACAAGAATATCATTCTGATGGAGAGGGGAAATTATCAACACAAGTTTCTTGCCTTGTGAGCAATTATCTTAAATCCCTTTAGAAAGCAGTCAGAATACAAAATAGAAATATGTAACTAGTGATTTAAACTGAATTCATTTAATAAAATCTATTCGGTATCTAAAGCATATTCAGTTTTAGAACTTCAAGGAGATGCTCTGCTCCATGTACAAAACACCAGTATCCCAAAGGCAATAAATAAAACCTGCTGAAATGCTTCCATTCAGAAGTAACCCCCCTCAGTTCTACGACAATTTTAAAATCAACTGTTAGAAGCACAATAGAGATATATGAACCCCTACTATTTACGATCTATAATTCATAAGTATCTTAACTTTGTCTTAAGGGTAGGTTGGTATTCTTTTTGAGGAATGCAGGGAATTAACCATAAGAGATCCCCTATGCCTCACCCTCAAGTATCTAAAAAGTTGTGGAAATTTACAAATGTCTTAGAAGGAGGTCACAGTACAAAAACTACAATGAGTATTTTCAGGCTTTAAAATAGGTTCATTTCTCTTGGAGACCCTTTCTTCCACAGGAAGAGTGACTGATTTAATTACATATTTTAGGCTGATCTCCAATTTCTGTATGTGCTCCCCCAAAATACCGAGTAATGTCCCAATAAACAACTTACTGAATAAAAAACCCATTTAGACTGCCATCACTGTAGCGGATATTACCTGTACATCATACCCATCCCAGCCTTTGTTCTGACACTGTATGACTTTTGGGGTGTAAGAATCACAACCAGCTGTGCCTCCAACACATTTCAACTGTGGGATGGGATCCAGCCTGCGGGAGGTGGTATAGCGGTCATAGTGAAGGGTAAGAGCTTTTACATCCCGCAGCAACATTCTGTCTGAAACAGCAAGAAAACAGAGAAACAGCAAGTAAATATCGTGTCAGAGAAAGGTTCATCCTAACAAAACTCTCGCCATAGGAAATGTCTCGCCTTCTGAGGATTGCTAAGAAAGAGAGGATGAATCCCTCTCTCAAAGCTATCCCAACAATATTCAGGTCTTCTGCAGAAAATTCAGAAGGTCACACTTTTAAGATCTCTCTGCATTTCAGGCCAGATGCTTCTCTATCACAAGTGGTACATCATTTTTGCTAAATCAAAAGAACAAAAAGTTCATTAACTTGAAACACTGTACTATGTAGTAATAATAGTGGTTAATTAAAATAGCAAAAAATATAAGCATGTTCCTGAAGTACATTTAATGATTTAAATGTCCATCAACAGGTGAAGAGATTAATAAATTCTGATCTATTGCAGTGGAACATTCCACAGCAGTTAAAATTAGTGAACTAGAATTCATGTATCAAACTAGATGGCAAAATATTTTAAACAAAATACAAGTTGCAGGATGTTTCATATGATAGCTTCACATAAACCTTTAAAAAAGGCAAAACAGTACTACATATAGTTAACGTCTATATACATACATATATAATAACAACATGAATTATATTGTTATAGGAAGGATTAAACACCAAATTCAAATCAGTATCTCTAAGCTCTATTCCTAATGTTTTATTACTGGGAGTGGGAGATTTTTAGCAAATATGGTAAAATGTGAAGATTTAATAAAACTGGGTAATGACTACATGTATGTTCATTGTACACTTCCGTATGTTTAAATACTTTAAATATTTCACAATTTTAAAAAGTAAAACTAAACTATTTCACAAACTAAAAAATGTTAAACACACTGACAAAGAGATTTTAAAAGGAGGAGTCAAAATAATAAAATTATGTCTGGCATTCATGTGCAAAAACGAATTTCTAAACTGTGCACGATGGCTCATACCTGTAATCCCAGCACTTTGGAAGGCTGAGGCGGGTGGATCACCAGAGGTCAAGAGTTCGAGACCAGCCTGGACAACCTGGTGAAACCCCATCTCTACTAAAAATACAAAATTAGCCAGGCATGGTAGCACATGCCGTAATCCCAGCTACTTAGGAGGCTGAGGCAGGAGAATTGCTTGAACCTGGAAAGCGGAGGTTGTGGTGAGCCAAGATCGTGCCATTGCACTCCAGCCTGAGCACAAGAGTTAAACTCTGTCTCAAAAAAAAAAAAAAAAAAAAAAAAAAAGAATTTCTATGCATTATTGGAAAATAAGGAGAAAGTCTTCCTATTTATCATGCTGTAGATTATGGATGGAAGATGCTGTGGATTGGCTCAGTCAACATCTACCTCACCCTCAAACAGGTGTGCCTTCCTGTGAAGCAAAAGGAATTCCAAAACCTCTTGTAGCTATAGTTGCCAAAAGCAATTTCAGTTCTGCCAATCAGAGGGACTCAAGCAAAATGTGGAAGCAGATCCTAGACTTACCTTCAGCTAACAAGCACATGCATGGAGACCGTGGGTTCTCAAACTGATAGTGTCCTCTAATCAGCTTCATGGCTGTCAAGAGGCTTGACATGAGCAATCTAGGTTTCACTGTGGCAGATATAATACGCATCGCTTTCTACCATTTTGTGAGCACCCAATTCCCTATAGTCAACCTGTCAAATTAGCAGAATTTGCAGCCTCCTGAAATTCTACTAAAATTACAATAAATACATTATTTTGATGATGTGAATGACTGTCATCAGGTAAAACCAAAGAGGAGACAACAACAGAATTTTGTAAAGAGAAAGCAAATGGACTTCACTTAGGTCTAGATGACCAGACCTAAGTGAAAGTCAAATGCCAGAGCAGCAAAGGGGTTGATATCAAAGAATCAACCTGATAGACATAACAGAATCCCCCCAGCAAAAAAAATAATAATAATAAAATAAAACGGGAAATGGCAACTCTGAAATGGGAGATGCCTGGGATACACACTACAGGGTGAAAGCCACTTGAGAAGAAGCCACATCCCCAGATTCACGCTGCTCTCCCTTTTCCCCACCAAGGAAACTGTCTGGAGATGTATTCTCTGGAGAGGATAAAACTGAAGGGATTTGCACTGGGGACCATCTGGCACAGTAGAGGACATGGGTACAAAAACAACCGAACAGGGAGCACAAATGACTGCGTGCACTGACAGCTGAAAGCCAGATCTCCTTCCCCACATGGTGCACGAAATGCTAACAGTCATCCCCTTGTCCTCTGAGTGGGAGGCTGGATGACTATTCCCTTGGTAATTTAACCAAGAAGAAATACCTAAATACACTGACATCAGAAACTTCCTCCAAAAAGAAAGCAACCTAGGTCACCCTGTCGTGAAGTTCAAAATCAAAAGTGCAACAGCACACTGATAGCTTCCAGTGAAATTTTTGGTTCCCCACAGTGAACCATGAGCAGGGAGCCAAGGATTAACAAAAAATATGAGGAAAGTCCCTGCTATGGTTTGAATATGTCCCCCCAAAGTTCATGTGTTGGAAACTTAATCCTCAACGCAATAGTACTGAAAGATAGAACCTTTTAAGAGGGCTCTGCCCTCATGAATAGATTATTGCTGTTATTGCAGGATTGTATTAGTTATTACAGGAGTGGATTCCTGATAAAAGAATGAATTAGGTCCCTTTCCCTTCTCTCACTCTCTCCCCTTTCTGCCTTCATCATGGAATGACACAGCAAGAAGGCCCTCACCAGATGCCAGAACCTTAATATTAGACTTCTCAGCCTCCAGAACTGTGAAAAATGAATTTAGTTTTTTAATAAATTTCCCAGTCTGTGGTATTGTGTTACAGTAACATAAAACAGATAAAACAGCCCCTAACGTGAAATACAGCAACCAGGACAGAACAGAACAACAAAAATAAGCAGGAGGAAAAAAGAGACTATGCAGGGAAAAGAAACTTTTTAAAAACGCTATAATATCCTCAGAGAAGTAAGAGAAAAATACTGCATTAATACAACAATCATTTTTAAAAGGAATACCCAGAGGAAAAAAACAAGAGCTTTTGGAAATTAGAAACAGAACAGTCAAGATTAAAAACAACAGAATCGTCAGCTACAGTGGCTCACACCTGTAATCCCAGCACTTTGGGAGGCCAAGGCAGGCAGACTGCTTGAGCCTGACAGTTTAAGACCAGCCTAAGCAACATGGCAAAACCCTGTCTTTACAAAAAAATTTAAAAATTAGCCACGTGTGGTGGCACACATCTGCAGTTCCAGCTACTCAGGAGGCCAAGGTGGGAGGATCACCTGAGTCTGGGGAGGTCAAGGCTGCAGTGAGCCATGTACTCCAGCCTGGGTGACAGAGTGAGACCCTGTCTCAAAACAAATACATACATACATGTAACAGAACTGTTAGAAGAAAATCTTATAGAAAGTAGAGCAAAAACAGGCCAGGCACAGGGGATCACGCCTGTAATCCCAGCATTATGGGAGGCTGAGGCGGGCGGATCACCTGAGGCCAGGAGTTTGAGACCAGCCTGGACAACATAGTGAAACCTCATCACTACTAAAAATACAAAAATTAGCCCAGCATGGTGGCACATACCTGTAATCCCAGCTACTCAGGAGACTGAGGCAGGAGAATCACTTGAATATGGGAGGCGGAGGTTGCAGTGAGCCAAGATAATGCCACCAAACTCCAGGCCGGGCAACAGGAGCAAAACCCCATCTCAAAAAAAAAAATTATAATCAAAATAGTTGGGAATTGGAACAGAGACAAAGAAATTGTGAAACAAAAGAAAGCTCAGAAATAAATCGAGATACATGTGGGAATTCAGTAAGATAAAGCAGTCTTTTTAATTTAATAGATAAAAGATGTCTTCTTTAATAAATAGCACTAGCATAATTGACTATGCAGCCACAAGAAAATCCACCTAAAGCTATATAAAAACTTAATTCCACATGGGCAAAGGATCAAAAATTTCCAAGAACTATATTAAAATAAACTATGCTATATTAAACACAAAATACTACCTCCTCATACATAAAAAATAAGACCATGAAAATGTTCAATGGTCTAAAAATCAGACTGTATTAATCAACTAAATAACAGAAATAAACTGAATTTATTGTAACAGAGTTGGAATGATGCAAAGAACACTGACCTAAGTTGGTGTCATTAACTGGCTATGACTTTGGCCAAGGCACTTAATTTACCTGTGTACAAGTTTCCTCACCTACAAAATTAAAACATTATCAACCTTGAAATTTGTTGTGAAGCTTAGATATAATTTATTAATATTATCTGGCAGAGTACTTGAAGCATAACAGGTGATCAGGTACGATAAATATTACTGAAAGTTTTAAGATGGAATAGCATGACCAAAACCCTATAGCATCTTTCTTCCCTAGAGATCCTTAAAGTCTGAAAACAAAATGCTAATAACCACACCCTACTAGTTACATCAGTCAAGGGACACAGGAGCTCCCTGAACTCCAGACTCATAAATCAAAATCCATGGCAGATCTGAAACAAGATAAACAAAGCCAAACTCCCCCAAACCTGATCATCTCACAGTCTTCTACATCTCAGGAAATGGTAACTCCATGCTTCTAGTTGCTCAAACCAAAAACCTTGGATTTCTCATCTTTCCTCTCACTCCTACATCTAATTCATCAGAATACCATGTTAGCTCCACCTTCAAAACAGGTGACAAGAGAATCCAGCTACTCTAACCAACTCCCCTGCTCCTCCCCTGGTCCAAGCGGTCACTACTCTCAGAACTTACTGTACAATATTAAAACAGATATTAATATATACTCATTCACTGGTTTCCCTGCTTCCCTCCTACCCTCTTCAGTTTGTTTTCCACACAGCAGCCCAAATGAGTCTTTAAAGGTATAAGCAATTTCAGGTCATTTACTCCTCCTCCCTCCTTTAGGTTCCCAGTCAAATGTCACCCTAACAGTGACTTCTTTCCTGATCAATGTATATATTTTAAGTCTCCACTTTTGCCTGCACACCATGTCCTCCTTATCCTGTTTTATTATTCACAGTGCATACCACTTTTCACAATATAACATGTTATTTACATGTTCATCTGTTTATTGTCTACTTCTCCCCAATAGAGGTAAAGTCCTTGGGGGCAAGACACTGTTTTGTTCCCAACACTCTGAAGAGTGACTTAATATAAGATTACATTCAATAAAGAATTTTGAAAATTCTTTACTTATCTCTTTAGAATGGTGCTAATTTTTTTTCCAGACAAATTACTGCTCAATGTTAGCTAAAGTAAGGGCATCCAAGTCAAACAAAAGATAAATTTGGTTGTTGATTAACGCTTTAGTAAAGGACTTAATAAAGGGTATCTCAATAAAGTAACTTCATAAAACAGTTCCTCAAAGTAAACTTAAAGTGAAGTCGAATTTACATAAAACAATTGAGTTTACTCTGTAAAACATTTTGGTGCTTTGTGTTCCAGAACAATAGTTTTATAGCATAGATAAACCAGGAAGTGGTTTATCTTTAACTTAAATTTGGTTCTTCTTTTTATAGTTCCCGACTCAACTGTAAACTTCCTTTTTAAATTTAAGAACTGATTCAAAGTTCAACAAATTAATGTTTCATTCTAGGTTTTCAACTGTAATTCTGATCAAGTATCCCACTTATATACAACTTCTAGAAATACAAAAGAAAAACGTAAGACATGTAAATACAACCTGGCTTTTTATTTTTTAGTAATGAAACATCCACATCTAATAGCTACTCTACGTGATGTGCTTGCGTATAGCACCTTCTTTCTCATTTCAGCATGTAAGAATAAAATAGGCTATTACAGAAATAAACCTGTTGCTTAAATTTGCAATGTAGGCATTTCCAATCACCAAATCACAAAAGCAGTACGCTTTCCATGCCATCTTTACTCCGAAATCCAAAAATGTCGTTTTAATTTTTTTAACAGAATTCCAATTTAACAGCATGCGTCATTTATTAAAAGGAAAAAGTCAAAATCTTTATCTAAGTATATAGACATATACGTATTAATTGCACGGAGTATCACTGATCCCATGAAAATTCTTTACAAAATTTTAATACCATACTTACATATAAGAACCTCTTCCCTAGAACCCACTTATCATGTACCATCACCAAAAAAAAAAGAGAGAGAAAATTATTTTTTTTAATTCTTGGGTATGGTAAAAGCCAATAGGAAGAGCTGGTGTCGCGTGACGTACTTCACTGCAATCGTCAGAATAAGAGGCAGAGGTTCTCATAAAAACACGGTGGCTCACGCCTGTAATCCCAGTACTTTGGGAAGCTGAGGCGGGCGGATCACGAGATCAGGAGTTCGAGACCAGCCTGGCCAACATAGTGAAACCTCGTCTCTGCTAAAGATATAAAAAATTAGCTGGGCTTGGTGGTGGGCACCTGTAATCCCAGCTACTCGTGAAGCTGAGGCAGGAAAATCGCTTGAACCCGAGAGACAGAGGTTGCAGTGAGCCGAGATCATGCCACCGCACTCCAGCCCGGGCGACAGTGCGAGACTTCGTCTTGGGGGGGGGGAGTGCAATCTGCGCTTCTGCTAACAGACCTGTGAGGTCTACAGCCCTGTCCGCTAAAGGTGACTCAGAGACTGCGAGTGGCAGGCAACCGCCGGCCACAGCAACAGGCGGCCATGACAACAGCCGTTCACTGTGACATCACACAGCCATGACAACAAAGCAGATGCGCAGATGAGTATCCAGCTCTCCAGTCAGACTCAGAGATGAGAAAGACAGTGGGCAAATTCCAGGAGTCCGGGGCAGGGAGAAAGGAAACGTTAAGGATCCCCAGCCGTCCCGCCCCGCCCACTCCAGCCATCCCTACTCGCCTCCCAGGACGCCCGGGAAGAGCAGCGGAACCACGGAGGGCAAGAACAGCAAAGTCAGACATGGGAAATCCAGGAACCCAGGCTCCGGGGAGATGGCGCAAGAAAACGCAGGGGCGCCCGCACCCGCTAACGGCAGCGGAAAAGGGCGAGCGAGGCGCCTGAGGGCCCCGACAGCACTCACCAGGGTCGTTCCAGCCCAGAGCAGGGCCTGCGGTCAGCAGAAACAAATGCAAGCCGAGGAGCAAGCAGTGCCCGGCCGTTCCCGGCCCGCAGGCTGCCGCCATGGCGTTCAGAGAAGATGGCGCTGGGCTGCCAGGCGCCTGCGGGCCGAAGCCGGGTGCGGTAGCGCGCGACGCTACGCCTGGACACAGCCAGAGCTGGCAGCGAAGGGACGGTGCGACTGCAGAGCCGCAGCCGCAACGGGTCGGTGCGCCAATCCTACGTCACTGCCGGGGCGGCCCGTGGGGCGCCGTGAGTGGCCGCCGTCGGCCCCGCCCCTGGAGCGCTGCCGGGCTTGGGGCGGGGCGAAGCAGTGTGGGCGGGGCCGAGGGCCAGACGCTGCGCGGCTGGGGGCGGGTTTGAGGCGGGGCGCGGCGGTGTGGGTTGGGCCGAGGGCGGTGCGTAGCGGTATTGTGTCTGGTCTGAGATTCCGGAAGTTTCTGTGCGTAGGCGGTGTGGTTTGAGAGGCTGAAAACGTTGCGACGCGAAATCTAAGAAATGTAGTCAAATGATGTTTTACTAAAGGCTCAATAACTGTGCTTTATTCATCTCTATGTGTTCAGCACTTAGCATAGCGCCGGGCCCATGGTCAGTGTTCTATTACTGGTTGCTAAATACAGGCAAGATTCAGGCAAAAGGTAACAGGGAAATAGATTGTCTGGTTTCAGGGCTCAGAACCTTTACGAGGTTCCTTGCGCATGGAGGCCGGAAGACTGTAAAATGCCAGGAGGAGAAAATATGGTCTGAATGAAGCCAGAGAAAACAGTTATCTGAGCTTTGATGTCTAGCAGGCTTGGGTTTATTTCATTCATTCATTCATTCATTCAATGAATATATGTTGAATACATAATACGCACCAGGCACTGTTTTAGGCATGGAGGATACAGACAAGATCCCTATACTCATTGAAGTAGAATAGGACAAACAACATATAAATTAAACAACAGAAAGAATAGATAATGGTAAGTACATTGATGAAAAAACAGAGTAGATGCATGGGACACAACTTCAGGGAGGGCCTTGCTGAGGAAGTGATTTCTGAATAATGAGAAAGAACAAACCATACAAAGATCATACAATGCTATCTGGGAAACAGTGGATGCAAAAGCCCTAGCTCTGTGTTTTGAGGAAGAGTTATTCAGTCAGATCCTATAGATTGAGAGTTAAGACCCACAAGACTGCACCCATTTCAGACATCAATCACAAGTCTCAGGTTGCTACCTGTACTTCTGACCAACTTTCTATAAATTAGGGTTTCCAGGCCAAGCTTGTGGCTCATGGCTGTAATCCCAGCATTTCTGCAGGCCAAGGCAGGTGGATTGTCTAAGGTCAGAAGTTCAAGACCAGCCTGGCCAGCATGGCAAAACCCCATCTCTACTAAAGACAAGGAAATTAGCTGGGCGTGGTGGCACACACCTGTAATCCCAGCTACTTAGGAGGCAAGATTCAGGCGAAAGGTAGCAGAGAAATATATTGTCTGGTTTCAGGGCTCAGAACCTTTACATGGTTCCTTACTCATAGAGGCTGGGAGACTGTCTAAAATGTCAGGAGGAGAAACTATTGTCTGAATGAAGAACCAGCCAGAGAAAACAGTTCTCTGAGCAGTTCTCAATTCTCCTGAGGCAGGAGAATCACTTGAACCTGGGAGGTGGAAGTTGCAGTGAGCCAAGATTGCACCACTTTACCCAGCCTGGGGCATGGAGAGAGACTCCCTCTCAATGAATAAATTAGGGTTTCCATGACCCCCCATCTTGAGTTCCATAATTTGATAGAATGGCTCACAGAACTCAGAAAAACATTTATGTTTACCAGGTTATTATATTGAACACCTAACATTAGGTGCCTGGTAGGTACCTAACATTACCGTTATCAGTACTGGGGATACAGCAGTGAATAAAACAAAATTTGGGGGATAAGAGAGGCAAACAAGGCCATAACTGAAGCAAAGTAAGTTAGGGGAAGAGTGGAATAAGAGGTGGCAGAGCAGTGGGGCCTCAGAGTAGGACCAAGCAATCGTGGGACCAAGAACTGAAATAGAGATAATAAAGAATCCTAGTCTCAACATGTTAAGTTTGAAGTGACTGTTAGGCATCCAGGTAGACATGCCAATAAACAGATATACTATAAAAGTCTGAAGTTCAAAACTAAGGTAAATTTGGTAGTTACAATATAAAGATAGCATTTAATGTCATGATGCTATGGTTTGAATGTGTCCCCCAAAGCCCATGTGTTGGAAACTTAATCCCCAATGCAATAGAGTTGAGAGAGGAGACTTTTAAGAGGTCATTAGGTTATGAGGGCAGAGCTGTTAACGCTGTTATCACAGAAGTGGGTTAGTTCCTGGGGAGTAGGTTCCTGACAAAAGAGTGAGTTCAGCTCCCTTTCTCTTTTGCCTGCCACCATGGAATGGCACAGCAGGAAGGACCCCACAAGATGCAGGCCCCTGGACCTAGGATTTCCCAGCCTCCAGTACTGTAGGAAATAAATCTCTATTCTTTATAAATTTCCCAGTCTCAGGTATTCTGTTATAGCAACACAAAATGAACTAAGACATGTGGGAAGAGATACAGTAACATAAGGAGAGAATTTAGATACCACAAAAGAGGCGGGCCAGGGTATGAGAACACCAACATTTGAACCTTGAGCAGAAGAAGATTCTAGAAAGAATCTGAGAAGTAACCTGGTGAAGAAGGAGGAAGAACCAGAAAAATAAGGATATGGAAGCTGACAGAAAGAAAGAATGGTCAACAGTGTCCATTGTTGCTGAAAGCTTGAAGCAAAATTTGGTCTTTGAATGTTGTAATGTGGAAATCACTAATTACTTTAACAAGAGCATTTTAATTTGAGATTCCCACTATGCACCATGTACAGTTCTGGACAGTCATAAACAAAACATGAAAGTTTGTACTAATTTACATTCTAGTGGAAGAGGTAGCCAACAAATGTCATTTCAAATAAATAATAAGTGTCTTGGGCCAGGCATGGTGGCTCACACTTGTAATCTCAGCAATCTGGGAAGCAGAGGCACAGGATCACTTGAGACAAGGAGTTTGAGGTCAATCTGGGCAACATAGTAAGACCCCATCTCTACAACAATTTTTTTTTAATTAGTCAGATGTAGTGGCATGTGCCTGTAGTCCCAACTACTCAGTCTCAGCTACTCAGAAGGCTGAGATGGGAGGATCACTCGAGCCCTGGAGGTTGAGGCTGCAGCGAGCCATGATCGCATCACTGCACACCTGGGCAACAGAGCAAGACTCTATCCCAAATAATAATAATAAGTATCTTGAAGAAGAAAACGGAGTAATACCACAGGTAGTGCTATAATAAGTATGATGGCCCAGAAAGAGCGGAGAGCTAAATGATGAGGCTGTAAAAGGAAAAAACGGTTTTCTCTTTTCTACCGTTACACAATACAGAGCAGTTCTGCGGCCAGAAGGGAGGCTGGGGAGTATTTCCCCCACACACCAAGCAATTCTAAAAGACATCAACTCAGTGTCATAACTCAATTCAAATTAAGGGCCCAGTCTCCCACAAGACTGCCCCCACTTCAGACTTCGGTCCAGGAAAATACTTGATGTTTACCAGTTTATTGTAAAGGATATAGAAAGGATACAGATGAACAGCCAGATGAAGAGATGGGGCTTTCATGCCCTCGAGGGGCACCCCACCCTCCCAGGACCTCCCTGTATTCAGCAGCCTCAAAGCTCATCAAATCTTGTCTAAGAGTTTCTATAGAGCTTCATCTCCGGCTGCCCCACTCCCATCTCTCCTGTCAGTTGGTGGGTGGGCTGAAAGTTCCAATCCTCTAATGCTGTAATCTCTATCTGTAAACAATACAGTGTAACAGCTATTTACATAGTATTTACATTGTATTTGGTATTAGAAATAATTTAGAGATGATTTAAAGTATACAGGAGGGACTGGGTGCGGTGGCTAACATCTGTAATCCCAGCACTTTTGGAGGCCCGAGGTGGGCATACCACTTGCGCCCAGGAGTTTGAGAACAGCCTGAGCAACATAAAAAGATCTTGTCTCTACAAAAAAAAAAATGTAATGCCTGAATGTGGTCCCAGCTACTCAGGAGGCTCAGGCAGGAGGCTAGCTTAAGCCCAGGAGGCGAAGATTGCAGTGAGCCGAAATTGCAACACTGCACTCCAGTCTGGGTGACAGTGAGACCTGACTCAAAAATATTTTTTTTCTCTGAGCTTTCTCTGACTCGATCTGTAAGAGTTAGTAATTCCCGGTTTACAAAATTGTGAAGAGGATTAGATGAGATTAATACTAAAGCACCAGGCACATACCACCTGCTCAGTAAATAAGAGTTTTCTTCCTCTTGTCCACATTCTCATCTTCACCATTTAATTTTGGAGAGTGGGAAACCATCTGTGTAAGAAGTATTGAAACTGAAAGTTAACACTAATTACCTATTATGTAACAATAGAGAACATTTAAAGGATATGACATTAACTAGCATTTAGGGTTCACTTGGAAAACTTGAAGAAAACTGACATTCTTTGCTTTAGTTTGCATAGGAATCGTTTGAGGTGCTCGTTAAATTTTTAGATTCTAGGCTTTACACACAAGAGTTCTAAATTCAGAAGGTTGAGAGTAGCAGTCAAGAATCTGGAAAGCATCCCAAAGTATACTGCTGTGGGTGGTCCTTGAAATATAACACTTAAAACCACTGTTTTTAAGGTCTCAAGTGACTGGTCCCTAGACCAGTAAAGCAAAAATAGTCCTTAGAGTGATGAGTGTTTCTGTGCTAGAAACACTGAATCTCATGGGAAAGATAAAGAGCACAACCTCTTAGGATTCTGTGACCATAGTAGAAAAGAATACAGATTCCTGTAACCCAATGAGTAATCCCAGTTGCCCATGAATGTCATCAAAGACATCTGTAATGCCAACACATTTATATTGAAAAGAGAAAATCAGGCTGGGCGTAGTGGCTCACAGCTGTAATCTCAGCCCTTTGGGAGGCTGAAGTTGGAGGATCTCTTGAGCCCTGGAATTCAAGACCAGCCTAGACGACATGGCAAAACGCCACCTCTACAAAATTTAAAACATTAGCAGGGCATGGTGGTGCATATCTTTGGTTCCATCCAGCTACTAAAGAGGCTGAAGTAGGAGGATAGCTTGAGCCCTGGAGGTGGAGGCTGCCATGACAGGAGGTTGCCATGAATGTGATCGCACCACTGCACTGCAGCCTGGGCAACAGGACAAAACTCTGTCTCAAAAAGCAAAAAAAAGAAATGGAAATGTATCTTTGTAACTATCTTACGTAGGATAAGATAACAAAAGTAGAGAGAGATCCAAGATGGCCGCATAGCAGCAGCTCAGGATTGTAGCTCCCAGCGAAAGCGCAAAGAGCAAGTGGATGCCGCAATTGCAGACGAATTTTTGATGCCTACAGACTGGGAGATTCCCGGCGAAGGAGCCACACGGGTTGCCAGCATGACTCTTTTGGCCGGCGCGGCGCTTCTCGTTGCGGATTGTACGGGACTGGATGCCCTTTTAGTCGGGCTCGGCCGGTCCAATCCCCACAAGGAGAACAGCAATTGGAAGCGCTGAGAACCAAGAACTAGCACAGCTGAACCCGGGAAGGCCCAGCTCTGTGGGGAAGGGGCGCCCCCGAAGGAAAACTAAGAAACAGAAAAAACTTCATCACCAACAAGCCAGACGTCCACTCAGAGACCCAATCTGAAAGTCAGCAATTACAAAGACGACAGGTGGATAAGTCCACAAAGATGGGAAGAAACCAGTGCAAAAAGGCTGAGAACACCCGAAATCAGAATGCCTCTCCTCCTACAGGGGATCACAGCTCCTCATCAGCAAGAGAACAAGGCTTGATGGAGGATGAGTGTGATGGACTCACAGAATCAGGCTTCAGAAGGTGGATAATAAGAAACTTCTGTGAGCTAAAAGAACATGTATCTAACCCAATGCAAAGAAACTAAGAACCTTGAAAGAAGATTTAACGAAATGTTAATGAGAATGGACAACTTAGAGAAGAATATAAGTGAATTGATGGAGCTGAAAAACACAACACGAGAACTTCGCGAAGCATGCACAAGTTTCAACAGCCGAATTGACCAAGCAGAAGAAAGTATATCAGAGGTCGAAGATCAACTCAATGAAATAAAACGAGAAGGCAAGATGACAGAAAAAAGGGTAAAAAGGAACAAAGTCTCCAAGAAATATGGGACTATGTGAAAAGACCTAATCTATGTTTGATAGGTGTACCTGAATGTGACGAAGAGAATGAATCCAAGCTGGAAAATACTCTTCAGGATATTATCCAGGAAAACTTCCCCAACCTAGCAAGGCAGGCCAATATTCAAGTCCAGGAAATACAGAGAACACCACAAAGATATT